>JAXCGZ010013578.1:72500-77205 GCA_037179515.1 Halocaridina rubra
TAACAGTATCATCCGAAGCTCTGGGAGTGTGAGGTTTAGCTCTCATTTCATCAGCATGCAGTCAGAAGTAATAACATCATGAATGAGAGGAAAAATTCGAGGAAGTTTGCTTTCATGAATTGAAATAAAATTGCAAAATAAATGTAGTTATGCTGTCGTATGATATCTAAAATAATTTATTTTACTATTTAGAAAAATGGATCATGACGACAGTCTTTGGGTATGGCAATGTGAAATGCACTCTTTTATGCATTCCAGTATTTGTGGATTCTCTTGAACAATTAGAAGCAGTAAGTAGATTATGTTCTGTGTCTTATTTCCAATAGTACAATTATCTAGGAATACTTAGTAAACTTTACAATAAATTACCTTTCTTCAACAACTGTTATGAAATCTGGCTACACAAAAATATTTACATATAAAATGCTATTTATATTTTCCTCAGGGAATGATGTAAAAGTAAAGAATCCATGTTTATATCGTGTCCCTGAGAGCAAAACTTAATCATTAGAACCTGGATGAAGTTCCAGTATCGGCTCCAAATCTTCTGATGGATTCATTGAGAAATGTCTTTTGTAATGGTAGCAAAAAAAATTTAGAAACCAAATACATACATTCACACATGGTCAATCTCTGTCAAAGCCAAGGTGTTTTGAAAGGGGGCACCATTCCAACATTTACTAGAATCGGGAGTCCTTGATGTAAAACAAGATCACCATTGTATATTAGAGTCAAGTCAGGATTATGTCTGCTATCTCTATGACAGTACGTGGTACTACATGCATCTATTCATGTTACCTTGCAGGCATACACTGGAGTGTAAAAGGCTTGGGGGAAAACTCTGAGGAGAAAATTCGGAGGGAAAGACACTAAGGCAGTTTAAAGGAAAATATGCTTCAACCCATCCTCTGTCATCTCTTGCAACACTTCTGGATTTCCAAATGTATTGATTATGTCATCCTTTGGAGCTAATTAGCAGCTTCGAGAAGGGGAATAGTAAAATCTATATATATTTTACGTAATTTTAGGGAATTAGTCCTTTTGCAAAATGCCCGGTCATTTTGAGAAATGACGGAAACAGTGGTCAGTTTGCAAAATCCGGGGCTTACTTCTATCCTCCTCAATAAAGTAAAGTTACTTCGCATTGGCTTATTTGTACTAACCCAACCTAACCTAAGCTAACCTAGGCCTATCCTAACAAAAGGTTAGGTTAGTTTGTAGGTTTTTAAATCATTTCATAAAATGACTAAATCCTTAAAATAACCGTTATATATATATATATATATATATATATATATATATATATATATATATATATATATATATATATATATATATATATTATATATATATATATATATATATATATATATGTATATATATATATATATATATATATGTATATATATATATATATATATATATATATATATATATATATAATATATATATATATATAGTATATATATAATATATATATATATTAATTGCACTGAACTTATAACATACAGTTTAAAATGGTAGGAAAAGCCCATTAAATAACACAACAATAATATTTCGTTGCGTTATTTAATGGGATCTTACTAGCATATATTTATAATATATATATATATATATATATATATATATATATATATATATATATATATATATATATATATATAATATATATATATATATATATATATATATATATATATATATATATATATATATATATATAATATATAATATATATATATATATATATATCTATTTATATATATATATATATATATATATATATATATATATATATATATATATGAATCATATTTTACCCTACCGGGACTCGAGCTTTGGACACATAATTATTGGGTCCAGCGCTACCATCTACACCAAGGAACGTCTAAAAGAGTAACAACCTTTCAGCTACATCTGCCTTAGTAGGAATGAACGCTTCTATCTGAATGTTTCTCTGTTCATATTGCAGTTTCTCCAACTTCACTCTGTAATATGAACACATAGGAAATGTCAATACCTTAGAGATCTTCAAATGTAGGTTAGACAGGCCTATGACAAATGAAAGTGGTTAAGAATAGGTAGTGCTTTGTGCTTAGCAACCCCCACATGTACACTGATCCTAGGTACCTACAGTTCCCCTTTTTGACTGCAATTATAGGTAGGGCAGGAGGACGTAGCACATTCCCCCACTGCCTTTGGCTAAAAATGGTCAGGAGGACTAACACTAGTAGACAACGATCCTAATGAAGGCTAGCGGTACTGAGGGGGTTTGCTAAACGGCAAAAGTTCCAACCCTCCAAAAAATTAAAATAATGATAATTATTAGTTGAAGAATCATGAAAATATGAAAATTTATATATATATATATATATATATATATATATATATATATATATATATATATCTATATATATATATATATATATGTGTGTTATTTTTTTTATTCTGTTACCCTGCGAGCTGTAAGAGTCGAATGATTGGGGTTGAGGGAGGGGACTGGGAATCACATTCTCTGTAAGTTCTCTTCCCAAAGAGTCAAGAATAGTTATGCTTGACTCAGCCACTCTCCTTATATGGGAAAAATCGTCCATCGAGGTGATAAATAAATTAACTGAACCAAGAAACAGTTTTTAACTATAACAAAGAAGCATAATTCAACTCGGATTGCATCACATAGTGTTCCATAATTTGTTATTTTCCATGATATCTAAACATTATTATATGCGAGGACGAAGGTGTTGCTTCTTCATTACAATATTAATTTCCTGCATGTCTCATATCTGACAAGCTGCCTTATCCCATCTTTCAACTCCGTAAATGCCTGCTTTCATCTCCATTACCTTAGAGAAGAGCGATATCAGTGATAGCAGAAGTGAATCGATGAATCAGCATTGACGTTCTACGTCAAATATCATTGCACAAAGGTTGTTAAATCACACTGACAGATTGCAGTTAACATTAATTACCTCTCTCTCTCTCTCTCTCTCTCTCTCTCTCTCTCTCTCTCTCTCTCTCTCTCTCTCTCTCTCTCTCTCTCTCTCTCTCTCTCTCTCTCTCTCTCTCTCTCTCTCTCTCTCTCTCTCTCTCTCTCTCTCGCTCTCTCTTGTGCATTATACCAGAAGAGGACTTATTACCTACATTCATTCCTCCATACCTCACACGCTCCTTGGGTTCTTCTGCACAAGTTGATATGACCTTTCAGCCCTTTGAAATCACTGTCGGGAATGGTACTCTTCGATTGTGCAATGTCTACTCTGCCCCAGGTGTGATTAATCTACCAGCCCTTCCAATACCTACAGACAGTGGAATGATCTATATGGGGGATTTTAACGCCAGACACCCCGCCCTTGGTGACTCATCTCCCACTCCCAATCGCGGTGGCAAGCCTCTGCTCGACTACATCCGCCGCTACCCGCCTCACCCGCTGGAATACTGGTGGTGCCACACACGCTCGTGGGGGTACTGTAGATCACATTCTCACAGCTGGCCTTGTGGTACCTAATGTCTCCTGCTCTTCTATCCCTTCTCTCTTTTCTGACCATGTTGCCTATAGCCTGAAATACTCCATACTTCAGACTCCAGCTACCCTCTCCCATCACCGCACCCGCATCTCTATCCCTCCCAAATACTGCCCCACTTATATTTCCTTTATCTCTCACCTCCTTCCCACTTTTGATCTCCTTTCTCCAGACAGCTTATACAACTCACTGGTGAATTCTACACATGACTTCTACACGCATTATGTCTCAGACCACACGTTCCACGTCGCCCTGAGGCCCATTCCTGAACTTTGGATCAGCTTATTGCCCAGGCGGAAAGGACAGCTGTGGATGCTGGACTCTCCTTTCAAGACAGCCCACCCCTGACCACCTGCACCAATATCAGTTGGCAAGGGATGATCTGGTTGCCCTGCAGAAGTGTGTGCACACGGAGTATTGGCAGAAATTTACGGATAGTATTAACCATCAGACTAGCGCTGGGACCATGTGGCATCGTATAAGGAAGGCTGTCAAGAAGAAACACACCTGTGCTCTACACCACAGTCCACTGAGTACGCTCAGGACCTCATTACTACCTGGTCAGCACAGTCACAAACTTGCAACCTTCCCGGGAACGTTCAAGAGGCACTCTCCACCCACCGCAGTGTTCGTAACCTCCGCCTAATGGGTGCAGTACTACAGACGGATGAAGAGGATGACATCCTTTTCACAGAGGATGAACTACGACGTGCTCTTGCTAGGATTAAGGCTACTGCCCCTGGGGAGGATGGTCTTACATACCAAGTTCTCCGTCTTCTTCAGAAAGTTCCTGGTAACCCCCTACTGCAGCTCTTCAATCTTTGCTTTTGCTTGGGGCATGTGCCCTCTGCCTGGACCAGAAGCACTATTATTCCTCTACCAAAACCTGGAACCGACAAATTTAGGCCTATCTCCCTCACCTCGTGCTTCAGCAAAGTGTTTGAATGCATCCTTCTTGCCCGGCTCATGCACCGTCTACAGGATAAACTCTCCCCCAGTCTTTATGGTTTCCTCCCACAACGGAGCACACATCACTGCCTCGCTGAACTCTACACCCGTCTTTCTTCCACCAGTGTGGTCGCCTTCCTGGACCTCAAATCTGCCTTCGATATAGCCAACAGGGAAATTATTCTTGACCAGCTGGTGGACTTTGGAGTTCGGGGAACATACTGAAATGGATACGG
>JAXCGZ010013579.1:5000-62500 GCA_037179515.1 Halocaridina rubra
ACCTGTAGCTTTATGAACATCTAAATCCATCAGCGCTTTGCATACCTCTGTGGCTGTAAGGTTTATGTTCTCTAATACCGGCCCTTGAGCTTCTATCACTGCAATCTGAGGGGGTGGGGTATTTTCTACTGTAAATACTGACTGAAACTCCTTGTTCAATTCTTTGCAGATCTCTTCATCCGTCTCAGTGATGCTTCCATTCGCTCTCTTTAGCCTTAAAACCTGTTCTTTTACCTTCAGTTTTCCTCTGATAAAGCTGTGGAAAAGCTTGGGATTTTCTTTAGCCTTCCTGGTGATGTCCCTCTCATAATCTCTCTCTGCCTCTCTCCTTTTACTTAGGTAGTCATTTCTTGCTCTTTTGTAGGTTTGCCAGGCATTTATGTTTTTTCTCCTCCTATACCTTTTCCAGCATTTGTCTCTCCACTCCTTAGCTCTTTTACACCCATTATCGAACCATTTCTCTCTGGCATGAATTACACCTACTTTGGTGACAGGTATGCAGCAATCTACTATCTTCCCATATTTCTCACAAAAGATGTCATACATTTCTTGTACAGATTTGTTGTAAAATAAGGTTCTCCAGTCAATAACTGCAAAAAGCTCATTCATTTTGATGTAATCTCCTTTCGGATAGTTCCTCCTCATGTCCTCAGTGCCTCTACTCTCAGGAAGAATGTCTTCAATGATATACTCCATCAACAACACACAGTGGTCACTCTTTCCAATTGGTGGTTCATACTCAATATTTTCAATATCCAACACATTATCTGTGAACACTAGATCAAGTAGTGATGGCTCATCACTACCCCTGGCCCTTGTTGGTTCCATTACATGTTGGTGTAGGAAATTCCCTTGTACGCAATCTAGGAATCTTGCCCCGAATGAGTCCTCACCACTGTGTGGGTCAAGATTTATCCAATCTATCTCTTTATGATTAAAGTCTCCCATAATCAAAATCCAACATTTTTTTTCCCGTGCCATGTTAACAACTGAGTTTATGACTTCAATAGTACCTATATGACTTTCCTCATAAACTTCAAGCCTATTTTGGTTCCTTGGTGGGTTGTATACAACAGTTATTATAATGCTCTCTGACCCAGCATTTATGCGAGCAACAAGAAATTCCTTGAACTCACTTTCTATAGCCAAGTTTATTTCTTCAACTTGAATCCTCTCACTTATGAGCAGTGCTATCCCTCCACCAGTCCTCTCAGATCTTTCAACCCTTAGTATTCTGAAGCCCTTAGGAAAAACTGTGACACTGTTTATGTCCTCACTCAACTTAGTCTCTGTAATTGCTACTATATCTGCCTTACTGTTGTGAATCCTATCTTTTAATTCTACTGCCTTACCAGCTAATCCATCAGCATTTGTGTATAACAATCTTAATGAGGCCCCATCCCCTGATCTTCTGTCATTATCTTCTTTATCTCCCCTTTGTCTGGAAGTACTCTGTAACGAAAATTTTTCTTCTCTTCTTCATTTCTTTCATCATTTAACCTTCTTGCCTCTTGCAACAAGTTTTTGATCTTTCCCATCTCTTCCTGTGTTCTGTATCGTCTAATGAACACTTCTTTGCATTCTTGAAGGTCTTTTAGACTTTTTTTTTCTCAACAATATTTCCCTACATGTTTCCCCTCTCTCAAAGGTTACTTTTGTTGGTCTCGGCTTTCCTTCCCTCGAATATTTACCTAGTTGGTGTATGTTTACAATATCCTCAGGACCACATACTACTCCAAGCTTTCTTATCAGGTCTACAACCCTAGCTTTATTTTCTTCAAGTCTCCCCTGCCATGTTGGCTCCTGGGATTCACTTATGCCTGAGATTACCACTGTCTTCTCCTTATCAAGTGCCTGTCTGATGAGTGGGTTTGCCCTTTCCATCACAACGTCTTTCATTTTTCCGATTACTGTCTCTTTATAGTCAACTGTTTGTATGTTTTCCAGTGCCACCACCTTTACAGCCTCTTTTACTGCCACATTCCCCTTTAGTGCATCAGCAAAGGAAGTTTTCATGGCATCATTTTCCATATTCAGCTCCTGGAACTCTTTTCTGAACTGTTCAATGTTTTCCTTAATCTGGACGTTCCAAGCAGCAATCTCGTCTCTCTCAGAGGAGAGCAGTGAACTAACATCTAATTCTTTTAGGTTGTCATTCAGCTGTTTGTTTTTATCTTCTTGTTTAGAAATTCTAGATTCTAGTTGACTCTTTTCCCCTTCCAGCTTCTTTATTCTTTTTTCTAGTTCCTTTCTCTCCTGCCCTTGTGCTTTATTTGCTTCCTCCAAAGATCTTATTTGTTCTCTGAGTGTTTCATTCTCTTTCATTTCTCCATCCATATTCCGAATTTTATCATCAAGGCTTATAACCATTTCCTCTAACTTCTTGATTCTCTGTTTAAGTCCCCTGATGGCTACCCCTCCTCCCGACCCATGGGTGGGAGAGGTTTGGGACAGAGATGGCGTCATTTTTATGTTCTCCCTCTCACAGAATATAGAAAGAAGACGAGAAAGAGGAAAAAAAAAAAGAGAAAAACTTTTAATTGAGCTTCACACAGAATTTTTATATCTCCATATAAGTGCTATTTAGTGACTCAGTTTATCTCTTTTCTGGTAACACACATCTTAACTTAAAAACTTGACCATGGTAATTTAAGTATAAAAAGAAAAAGAAAAACAAAAGTCAAACCTGAAGGAAAATTCGAATTTGTGTTTGAGGTGGCACCCACCTGTTTCTGCTATATATTCTTCCTAACTGATAAACTCACTTGCTAACCAAGATATGTTATCACAGGATTAGACTTTACATTTAACTCAATATATATACAAAATAAAAAAAAATAGTAAAAGAGAAAGCTAAAAGAAAAGCAAAAAAATGAAGAAAATAAGACAGCTGTACTACTTGGCAACTTAACTCAGTACTGTTGACATTTGGATATTTGGTATTTTTTTTTAATTATTCAATTATTTCGTGTATCAAACTAACTAACTAGTTAATATAAATGGGAAGGATACTGATTTTAACAATATATAGAACCACAGGATCAGGTAAACGGCTCAAGAGCTTTCCCCAGTTTACACAAAAAATTAGGCAATGTGATGTGATGGCTCCACCTCTGGCAACTCTTCTAGATTTCCTTCAAGACAAAACTGGACGGCAGCTTCTCTCTCTCCTCACGAAAATGTTCTCAATTTTTTTTCCTTTAATATGAACAGTCTCGTCATACAACAACTATAAGTTTTGTACTCACAATACTCTGCAGGATTTCAGATTTATGGAAATTATGGTAAAGTTTTCCACTAAGCACTTAGTCACTCAAAACACAAGTAGTAATTTAAGAGGAGCAGTTTCGTGTGTCACTGAACGTGTGTGTGTGTGTGTGTGTGTGTGTGTGTGTGTGTGTGTGTGTGTGTGTGTGTGTTGTGTGTGAATACCTAATTGTGTTTACGGAAAAGAACCCAAAGCTCGTATCTTCCCGTCTCCTGATCGGTTCCATTTTGTACTTGGTGATACTTATCATACCTCTCCTTTAAAATATGGATTGAGACAGCATTAACTACCTTCTTGTTTAGCCAATTCCAATTACCAACTACTCTTACACTGAAAAAGTATATCCTTACATCCCGCAAAGAAGTTTTCTTACGAAGTTTCAAACTATGACCTCTAGTTCTGGAGCCAGCCATATCAAAATATCGATAACTATCCACTCTATCATAACCATGAAGGAATTTAAAGACTGTCACCATATCCCCCCTCAATCTTCAATCTTTGAGTGATGGTAAGTCTAACTCCCTCAGTCTCTCATCATAACTATGATTACGTATTTCTGGCAACAGTTTCGTGGCATATCTTTGAACTTTTCCAAGCTTATCTATGTTCTTTTTCAAGTGCGGATTCCAAAAGGGGGCTGCATATTCGAGTTTTGGCCTCACATAGGTTACATAAATATATCTGAACATTTCCTTGTCCATGTGCCTGAAGGCTACCCTTACATTTGATAAGAAGGTATATGCTGCCCTTACTATGCCATTCATATGTATTTCTGGAGACAAATCTGCCAGTATGTTTACTCCTAGATCTCTCTCTTTTTCTGTCTCTTGAAGTTGTACTCCAGCCACCTAGTAGTCAAGCTTGGGCCTTCTTGCACTTGTACCCATTCTTATTACCTTACATTTTGAAGTATTGAATTTCATTAGCCACTTTTCTCACCACTCATGCAGACTCTTTAGATCTTCCTGTAGTTCTCTACCATTGTTCTCGTTTCCTACTTTCTTCACAATCTTTGCATCATCTGCAAACATATTCATGAATGAATTTACAGACACTGGTAGGTCATTTATATATACAAGGAACAAAAGTGGCCCTAAAACCAAATCCTGTGGAACTCCACTACTAACACTTCTTCATTCAGACACTGAGTGTCTTACTCTAACAATCTGTTCCCTTCCTTCTAAGTAAGTTTTTATCCATTCCAAAACATTTCCACCTATTCTAGCCATTGCTTGCAGCTTCCTAATAAGTCTCAAATATGGAACAGTACCAAACGCTTTCTGGAAGTCTAGAAATATACAATCTGCCCAGCCCTCTCTTACCTGTAAGATTCGGCTTACCTCATCATAAACTTATAATAAGTTTGTTACTGTTGATCTACCTTCTCTGAAGTCATGTTCCCTCACTGACAAAAAGTTGAAGGATTCCAAGAGCAGAGAGATATGTTTCCTTAGTAGATTCTCCATAACTTTGAAAACTATGCTTGTCAAGGAAACTGGTCTATAGTTCAGAGCCGTATCCCTCCTTCCCTCTTTGAAGATAGGTATCACGTTTGCTTGTTTCCAGCATCTTGGAATCTCCCCTGACTCCAGTGACTTTTTAAATATGATACTTAGTGCCACTGATATTGAGTTTGTGCATTTTTAAGTACTTGAGGGGATATATCATCAGGACCAGTAGCTTCATGAACATCTAACTCCATCAGCACTTTGCATACCTCTGTGGCTGTAATGTTGATGTTCTCTAATACCGGCCCCTGAACTTTTGTCTGATAAAGCTGTGGAAAAGCTTGGGATTTTCTTTAGCCTTCCTGGTGGTGTCCCTCTCATAGTCTCTCTCTACCTCTCTCCTTTTACTTAGGTAGTCATTTCTTGCTCTTTTGTAGGTTTGCCAGGCATTTATGTTTTCTCTCCTCCAATACCTTTTCCAGCATTTGTCTCTCCACTCCTTAGCTCTTTTACACCCATTATCGAACCATTTCTCTCTGGCATGAATTACACTTACTTTGGTGACAGGTATGCAGCAATCTACTATCTTCCCATATTTCTCACAAAAGATGTCATACATTTCTTGTGCAGATTTGTTGTAAAATAAGGTTCTCCAGTCAATAACTGCATAAAGCTCATTCATTTTGATGTAATCTCCTTTCGGATAGTTCCTCCTCATGTCCTCGGTGCCTCTACTCTCAGACAGAATATCTTCAATGATATACTCCATCAACAACACACAGTGGTCACTCTTTCCATTTGGTGGTTCATACTCAATTCTTCCAATATCCAACACTTTATCTGTGTATACTAGATCAAGTAGTGATGGCTCATCCCCACCCCTGGCCCTCGTTGGTTCCATTACATGTTGGTGTAGGAAATTCCCTTGTACGCAAACTAGGAATCTTGCCCCGAATGAGTCCTCACCACTGTGTGGGTTAAGATTTATCCAATCTATCTCTTTATGATTAAAATCTCCCATAATCAAAATCCTACATTTTTTCTCCCATGCCATGTTAACAACTGAGTTTATGACTTCAATAGTACCTATATGACTTTCCTCATAAACTTCAAGCCTATTCTATTTCCTTGGTGGGTTATATACAACAGTTATTCTAATTCTCTCTGACCCAGTATTTATGCGAGCAACAAGAAATTCCTTGAATTCACTTTCTATAGCCAAGTTTATTTCTTCAACTTGAATCCTTTCACTTATGAGCAGTGCTATCCCTCCATCAGTCCTCTCAGATCTTTCAACCTTTAGTATTCTGGAGCCCTTAGGAAAAACTGTGACACTGTTTATGTCCTCACACAACTCAGTCTCTGTAATTGCTACTATATCTGCCTTACCGTTGTGAATCCTATCTTTTAATTCTATTGCCTTACCAGCTAATCCATCAGCATTTGTGTATAACAGTCTTAATGAGGCCCCATCCACTGATCTTCTGTCATTATCTTCTTTATCTCCCCTTTGTCTGGAAGAACTCTGAAATGAAATTTTTTCTTTTCTTCTTCATTTCTTTCCTCATTTAACCTTCTTGCCTCTTCCAACAAGTTTTTGATCTTTCCCATCTCTTCCTGTGTTCTGTATCATCTAATGAACCCTTCTTTGAATTCTTGAGGGTCTTTTAGACATTTTTTTCTCAACAATATTTCCCTACATGTTTCCCCTCTCTCAAAAGTTACTTTTGTTGGTCTCGGCTGTCCTTCCCTCGAATATTTACCTAGTAGGTGTATGTTTACAATATCCTCAGGACCACAAACTACTCCAAGCTTTCTTATCAGGTCTACAATCTGTGTGTGTGATTACCTAATTGTATTTACCTAATTGTGTTTACGGGAAAGAGCCCAATGCTCATATCTTCCCGTCTCCTGATCGGATCCATTTTAACATTACTGATACTTATCATACCTGTCCTTAGAACTATGGATTGGGATAGCATTAACTACCTCCGAGCTTAGCCAATTCCAATTATCAACTACTCTTACACTGAAAAAGTATTTCCTTGCATCCTGCAAAGAAGTTTTCTTACAAAGCTTCAAACTATGACCTCTAGTTCTAGAGACTAGCATATCAAAATATCGATCCCTATCCACTTTATCATAACCATGAAGGAATTTAAAGACTGTCACCATATCCCCCCTCAATCTTCAGCTTCGAGTGATGGTAAGTCTAATTCCCTCAGCCTCTCATCATAACTGAGATTGCGCATTTCTGGCAACAGTTTCGTGGCATGTCTTTGAACTTTTTCATGCTTAGCTATGTGCTTTATCAAATGTGGATTCCAAAAGGGGGCTGCATATTCGAGTTTTGGCCTCACATAGGTTACATAAATATTTCTGAGCATTTCCTTGTCCATGTGCCTGAAGACTACCCTTACATTTGATAAGAATGCATATGCTGCCCTTACTATGCCATTTAAATGTATTTCTGGAGACAAATCTGCCAGTATGTTTACTCTTAGATCTCTCTCATTTTCTGTCTCTTGAAGTTGTACTCCAGCCACCTAGTAGTCAGGCTTGGGCCTTCTTGCACTTGTACCCATTCTCATTACCTTACATTTTGAAGTATTGAATTTCATTAGCCACTTTTCTGACCACTCATGCAGACTATTTAGATCCTCCTGAAGTTCTCTACCATTGTTCTCGTTTCTTGCATTCTTCACAATCTTTGCATCATCTGCAAACATATTCATGAATGAATTTACGGACTCTGGTAAGTCATTTACATATACAAGGAACAAAAGTGGCCCTAAAACTGAACCCTGTGGAACTCCACTACTAACTCTTCTCCATTCAGACACTGAGTGTCTTACTCTAACCCTCTGTTCCCTTCCTTCTAAGTAAGTTTATATCCATTCCAAGACATTTCCAAATATTCTAACCATTGCTTGCAGCTTCCTAATTAGTCTCCCATGTGGAACAGTGTCAAACACTTTCTGGAAGTCTATTAATGGACAATCTGCCCAGCCCTCTCTTTCATGTAAGATTCGGCTTACCTCATCATAAAATTCTAATAAGTTTGTTATTGTTGGTCTACCTTCTCTGAAGACATGTTGCCTCACTGACAAAAAGTTGAAGGATTCCAAGTGAAAAGAGATATGTTTCCTTAGTAGTTTCTCCATAACTTTGCAAACTATGCTGGTCAAGGAAACTGGTCTATAGTTCAGAGCCGTATCCCTCCTTCCCTTTTTGAAGATAGGTATCACATTTGCTTGTTTCTAGCATCTTGGAATCTCCCCTGACTCCAGTGACTTTTTAAATATGGTACTTAGTGCCACTGATATTGAGTTTGTGCATTTTTTAAGTACATGAGGGGATATGTCATCAGGACCTGTAGCTTTATGAACATCTAAATTCATCAGCGCTTTGCATACCTCTGTGGCTGTAAGGTTGATATTTTCTAATACCGGCCCTTGAGCTTCTATCTCTGCAATCTGAGGGGGTGGGATATTTTCTACTGTAAATGCTGACTGAAACTCCTTGTTCAATTCTTTGCAGATCTCTTCATCCGTCTCAGTGATGCTTCCATACGCTCTCTTTAGCCTTAAAACCTGCTCTTTTACCATCAGTTTACCTCTAATAAAGCAGTGGAAAAGCTTGGGATTTTCTTTAGCCTTCGTGGTGATGTCCCTCTCATTGTCTCTCTCTGCCTCTCTCCTTTTACTTAGGTAGTCATTTCTTGCTCTTTTGTAGGTTTGCCAGGCATTTATGTTTTTTCTCCTCCAATACCTTTTCCAGCATTTGTCTCTCCACTCCTTAGCTCTTTTACACCCATTATCGAACCATTTCTCTCTGGCATGAATTACACCTACTTTGGTGACAGGTATGCAGCAATCTACTATCTTCCCATACTTCTCACAAAAGATGTCATACATTTCTTGTACAGATTTGTTGTAAAGTAAGGTTCTCCAGTCAATAACTGCAAAAGGCTCATTCATTTTCATGTAATCTCCTCTCGGATAGTTCCTCCTCATGTCCTCAATGCCTCTACTCTCAAACAGAATATCTTCAATGATATACTCCATCAACAACACACAGTGGTCACTCTTTCCAATTGGTGGTTCATACTCAATTTTTTCAATGTCCAACGCATTATCTGAGAATACTAGATCAAGTAGTGATGGCTCCTCCCCACCCCTGGCCCTCGTTGGTTCCATTACATGTTGGTGTAGGAAATTCCCTTGTACGTAATCTAGGAATCTTGCCCCGAATGAGTCCTCACCACTGTGTGGGTCAAGATTTATCCAATCTATCTCTTTATGACTAAAATCTCCCATAATCAAAATCCTACATTTTCTCTCCCATGCCATGTTAACAACTGAGTTTATGACTTCAATAGTACCTATATGACTTTCCTCATAAACTTCTAGCCTATTTTGGTTCCTTGGTGGGTTATATACAATAGTTCTTATTATGCTCTCTGACCCAGTATTTATGCGAGCAACAAGAAATTCCTTGAACTCACTTTCTATAGCCAAGTTTATTTCTTCAACTTGAATCCTTTCACTTATGAGCAGTGCTATCCCTCCACCGCTCCTCTCAGATCTTTCAACCCTTAGTATTCTGAAGCCCTTAGGAAAAACTGTGTCACTATTTATGTCCTCACTCAACTTAGTCTCTGTAATTGCAACTATATCTGCCTTACTGTTGTGAATCCTATCTTTTCATTCTACTGCTTTGAAAGCTAATCCATCAACATTTGTGTATAACAATCTTAATGAGGCCCCATCCCCTGATCTTCTGTCATTATCTTCTTTATATCCCCTTTGTCTGGAAGAACTCTGAAATGAAAATTTTTCTTCTCTTCTTCATTTCTTTCCTCATTTAACCTTCTTGCCTCTACCAACAAGTTTTTTATCTTTCCCATCTCTTCCTGTGTTCTGTATCGTCTAATAAACACTTCTTTGAATTCTTGAAGGTCTTTTAGACTTTTTTTCTCAACAATATTTCCCTACATGTTTCCCCTCTCTCAAAAGTTACTTTTGTTGGTCTCGGCTTTCCTTGTGTGTGTGTGTGTTTATATATATATATATATATATATATATATATATATATATATATATATATATATATATATATATATATATATATATATATATATATATATATATATATATATATATATATATATATATATATATATATATATATATATATATATATATATATATATATATATATATATATATATATATATGTATATATATATATATATATATATATATATATATATATATATATATATATATATATATATATATATATATATGTATATATATATATATATATATATATATATATATATATATATATATATATATATATATATATATATATATATATATAACCTGATAAGCACATTACATATGTGAAAACATGAATCATTTTTTTTTTACCCCGACCGGGACTCGAACCTAGGACTTATGATTACTAAGTCAAGGCACTACCACTACACCACAGAAGGTTAAAAGGAATCCATCCTTATAGCTTATATGTGCTATACTTAGGAATGAACGCATTCTAACTGAATGCCACTATGTTCATATTACAGATTCCCCAAACTCACTCGTGGCTTCATTTGAGCATTTAATTCAATTCCCAATCTCATTCGGGCCATGAAATAACCAGATAAGCACATTACATATGTGAAAAAATGAATCATTTTTTACTCCGACCGGGACTCGAACCTAGGACTTATGATTACTAACTCAAGGCGCTACCACTATACCACAGAAGGTTAAAAGGAATCCAACCTTATAGCTTATATTCTGCTATACTTAGGAATGAACGCATTCTAACTGATTGCCACTATGTTCATATTACAGATTCCCCAACCTCACTCGTGGCTTCATTTTAGCATTTAATTCAATTCCTAATCTCATGAGGCCACGAGTGAGGTTGGGGAATCTTTAATATGAACGTAGTGGCATTCAGTTAGAATGCGTTCATTCCTAAGTATAGCAGATATAAGCTATAAGGTTGGATTCCTTTTAACCTTCTGTGGTGTAGTGGTAGCGCCTTGACTTAGTAATCATAAGTCCTAGGTTCGAGTCCTGGTCAGGGTAAAAAATGATTCATGTTTTCACATATGTAATGTGCTTATCTGGTTATTTCATGGCCCGAATGAGATTGGGAAATGAATTAAATGCTAAAATGAAGCCACGAGTGAGGGTGGGGAATATGTAATATGAACATAGTGGCATTCAGTTAGAATGCTTTCATTCCTAAGTATAGCAGATATAAGCTATAAGGTTGGATTCCTTTTAACCTTCTGTGGTGTAGTGATAGCGCCTTGACTTAGTAATCATAAGTCCTAGGTTCGAGTCCCGGTCGGGGCAAAATATGATTCATGTTTTCACATATGTAATGTGCTTATCTGGTTATTTCATGGCCCGAATGAGATTGGGAATTGAATTAAATGCTAAAATGAAGCCACGAGTGAGGTTGGGGAATCTGTAATATGAACATAGTGGCATTCAGTTAGAATGCGTTCATTCCTAAGTATAGCAGATATAAGCTATAAGGTTGGATTCCTTTTAACCTTCTCTGGTGTAGTGGTAGCGCCTTGACTTAGTCATCATAAGTCCTAGGTTCGAGTCCTGGTCGGGGAAAAAAATGATTCATGTTTTCACATATGTAATGTGCTTATCTGGTTACTTCATGGCCCGAATGAGATTGGGAATTGAATTAAATGCTACAATGAAGCCACGAGTGAGGTTGGGGAATCTGTAATATAAACACTGTGGCATTCAGTTAGAATGTGTTCATTCCTAAGTATAGCAGATATAAGCTATAAGGTTGGATTCCTATTAACCTTCTGTGGTGTAGTGGTAGCGCCTTGACTTAGTAATCATAAGTCCTAGGTTCGAGTCCCGGTCGGGGTAAAATATGATTCATGCTTTCGCATATGTAAGGTGCTTATCTGGTTATTTCATGACCCGAATGAGATTGGGAATTGAATAAAATGCTAAAATGAAGCCATGAGTGAGGTTGGGGAATCTGTAATATGAACATAGTGGCATTCAGTTAGAATGCGTTCATTCATAAGTATAGCAGATATAAGCTATAAGGTTGGATTCCTTTTAACCTTCTGTGGTGTGTAGTTGGTAGAGCCTTGACTTAGTAATCATAAGTCCTAGGTTCGAGTCCCGGTCGGGGTAAAATATGATTCATGTTTTCACATATGTAATGTGCTTATTTGATATATATATATATATATATATATATATATATATATATATATATATATATATATATATATATATATATATATATATATATATATATATATATATATAAAGTACAAACTGTTAGCATACAGCACTAAATAGTAAGGAGGCCCATCAGTGAAACAAAGGTGGAGGAAACATAAACAAAACGACCTCAGGTCTCTTTTGTCCTTATGTTTACGTTTCCTCCACATTTGTTATTTTTTCTCAGTTGTGCTTGAGAAGGGATCCAGTTAGGATCCGAAATATAGGATTGTTTTATAAGTTTTGTTTCACTGATGGGCTTCATTACTATATATATATATATATATATATATATATATATATATATATATATATATATATATATATATATATATATATATATATATATATATATATATATATATATATATATATATATATATATATATATATATATAGTATATATATATATATGCTCGTATGTGTGTGAGTATATATATATATATATATATATATATATATATATATATATATATATATATATATATATATATATATATATATATATATATATATATATATATATATATATATATATATATATATATATATATATATATATATATATATATATATATATATATATATATATATATATATATATATATATATATATATATGTATATATATATATGTATATATATATATATATGTATATATATATATATATATATATATATATATATATATATATATATATATATATATATATATATATATATATATATATATATATATATATATATATATATATATATATATATATATATATATATATATATATATATATATATATATATATATATATAAATTTATATATATATATACATAAATATATATATATATATATATATATATATATATATATATATATATATATATATATATATGTGTGTGTGTGTGTGTGTGTGTGTGTGTGTGTGTGTGTGTGATTACCTAATTGTGATTATTTAATTGTGTTGACGGGAAAGAGCCCAACGCTCGTATCTTCCCGTCTCCTGATCGGTTCCATTTTATACTTACTGATACTTATCATACCTGTCCTTAAAACTATGGATTGAGATAGCATTAACTACCTCCTCGCTTAGCCAATTCCAATTATCAACTACTCTTACACTGAAAAAGTATTTCCTTACATCCTGCAAAGAAGTTTTCTTACGAAGCTTCAAACTATGACCTCTAGTTCTAGAGCCAGCCATATCAAAATATCGATCCCTATCCACTCTATCATAACCATGAAGGAATTTAAAGACTGTCACCATATCCCCCCTCAATCTTCTAGCTTCGAGTGATGGTAAGTCTAATTCCCTCAGCCTCTCATCATAACTGTGATTGCGTATTTCTAACACCAGTTTCGTGGCATGTCTTTGAACTTTTTCAAGCTTAGCTATGTGCTTTTTCAAGTGTGGATTCCAAAAGGGGGCTGCATATTCGAGTTTTGGCCTCACATGGGTTACATAAATATTTCTGAACATTTCCTTGTCCATGTGCCTGAAGGCTACCCTTACCTTTGATAAGAATGCATATGCTGCCCTTACTATGCCATTTATATGTATTTCTGGAGACAAATCTGCCAGTATGTTTACTCCTAGATCTCTCCCATTTTCTGTCTCTTGAAGTTGTACTCCAGCCACCGAGTAGTTAAGCTTGAGCCTTCTTGCACTTGTACCCATTCTCATTACCTTATATTTTGAAGTATTGAATTTCATTAGCCACTTTTCTGACCACTCATGCAGACTATTTAGATCCTCCTGAAGTTCTCTACCATTGTTCTCGTTTTTTACTTTCTTCATAATCTTTGCATCATCTGCAAGCATATTCATGAATGAATGTACACACTCTGGTAGGTCAATTACATATACAAGGAACAAAAGTGGCCTTAAAACTGAACCCTGTGGAACTCCACTACTAACTCTTCTCCATTCAGACACTGAGTGTCTTACTCTAACCCTCTGTTCCCTTCCTTTTAAGTAAGTTTTTATTCATTCCAAGACATTTCCACCTATTCTAGCCACTGCTTGCAGCTTCCTCATAAGTCTCCCATGTGGAACAGTGTCAAATGCTTTCTGGAAGTCTAGGAATATGCAATCTGCCCAACCCTCTCTTTCCTGTGAGATTCGGCTTACCTCATCATAAAATTCTAATAAGTTTGTTACTGTTGATCTACCTTCTCTGAAGACATGTTGCCTCACTGACAAAAAGTTGAAGGATTCCAAGTGAAGAGAGATATGTTTACTTAGTAGTTTCTCCATAACTTTGCAAACTATGCTGGTCAAGGAAACTGGTCTATAGTTCAGAGCCGTATCCCTCCTTCCCTTTTTGAAGATAGGTATCACATTTGCTTGTTTCCAGCATCTTGGAATCTCCCCCGACTCCAGTGACTTTTTAAATATGATACTTAGTGTCACTGATGTTGAGTTTGCGCATTTCTTAAGTACATGAGGGGATATGTCATCAGGACCTGTTGCTTTATGAACATCTAAATCCATCAGCGCTTTGCATACCTCTGTGGCTGTAAAGTTGATGTTCTCTAATACCGGCCCTTGAGCTTCTATCTCTGCAATCTGAGGGGGTGAGATATTTTCTACTGTAAATGCTGACTGAAACTCCTTGTTCAATTCTTTGCAGATCTCTTCATCCGTCTCAGTGATGCTTCCATTCGCTCTCTTTAGCCTTAAAGCCTGTTCTTTTACCTTCAGTTTTTCTCTGATAAAGCTGTGGAAAAGCTTGGGATTTTCTTTAGCATTCGTGGTGATGTCCCTCTCATAGTCTCTCTCTGCCTCTCTCCTTTTACTTAGGTACTCATTTCTTGCTCTTTTTTAGGTTTGCCAAGCATTTATGTTTTTTCTCCTCCTATACCTTTTCCAGCATTTGTTTCTCCACTCCTTAGCTCTTTTACACTCATTATCAAACCATTTCTTTCTGGCATGAATTACACCTACTTTGGTGACAGGTATGCAGCAATCTACTATCTTCCCATATTTCTCACAAAAGATGTCATACATTTCTTGTACAGATTTGTTGTAAAATAAGGTTCTCCAGTCAATAACTACAAAAAGCTCATTCATTTTGATGTAATCTCCTTTCGGATAGTTCCTCCTCATGTCCTCAGTGCCTCTACTCTCAGGAAGAATATCTTCAATGATATACTCCATCAACAACACACAGTGGTCACTCTTTCCAATTGGTGGTTCATACTCAATTTTTTCAATGTCCAACACATTATCTGTGAATACTAGATCAAGTAGTGATGGCTCCTCCCCACCCCTGGCCCTCGTTGGTTCCATTACATGTTGGTGTAGGAAATTCCCTTGTACACAATCTAGGAATCTTGCCCCGAATGAGTCCTCACCGCTGTGTGGGTCAAGATTTATCCAATCTATCTCTTTTTGATTAAAATCTCCCATAATCAAAATCGTACATTTTCTCTCCCGTGCCATGTTAACGACTAAGTTTATGACTTCAATAGCACCTATATGACTTTCCACATAAACTTCTAGCCTAGTCTGGTTCCTTGGTGGGTTATATACAACAGTTATTATAATGCTCTCTGACCCAGTATTTATGCGAGCAACAAGAAATTCCTTGAACTCACTTTCTATAGCCAAGTTTATTTCTTCAACTTGAATACTTTCACTTACGAGCAGTGCTATCCCTCCACCAGTCCTCTCAGATCTTTCAACCCTTAATGTTCTGAAGCCCTTAGGAATAACTGTGACGCTGTTTATGTCCTCCCTCAACTTAGTGTGTGTGTGTGTGTGTGTGTATGTGTGTATGTAATTACCACATTGTAATTACTTATTTGTGCTCATGAGAAAAATTGCCAGATACTCACAACTCCCTGTCTCCTAGTTGGTTCCATTTTTTGTACTTCTTGATATTTATCAAATTTGTCCTTAAAGCTATCAATTGAGTTAGCATTAACTACCTCTTCGCTTAGCCATTTCCAATCATCAACTACTCTTACCCTAAAAAAATGTACTTCCTTAAAACCTACTAGGAAGTTTTCTTACGGAGCTTCAAACTATGACCTCTAGTTCTTGTTCCTGCCATATCAAAATATCAATCCCTATCCACTCTGTCATAACCACGAAGGAATTTAAAAACCATCACCATATCCCCCTCTCATTCTTCTTGCTTCGAGTGATGGTAAGTCTTCTTACCTCAACCTCTCCTCATAACCGAGACATATTTATGGCACCAGTTTCGTGGTATGTCAATGCATTTCCGGAGACAAATCTGCCAGTATGTTTACTTATAGATCTCTCTCATTCTCAGACTCTTAAAGTTCTTTTCCTGCTATATAGTATTCAAGCTTGAGCCTTCTCGCACTTGTACCCATTCTCATTACCTTACATTTAGAAGTATTGAATTTCATTAGACACTTTTCTGACAGCTCATGGTCTTGTCTTTTACTTTCTCTTCATTGCTTTAGGTATCGGAAGCAAAGACAGTTCATATGTATAGCTACTCATAATTTTTTTTCCTTTCATTCTTTCTTCTGTTCTTTATTTATGCATTTATTTATTTATTTATTATACATTGGTTCACTCATTTGTGTATGTAATTGTTTCATTCCCAGTTTCATGTTACTATATATGCTTTTTTTCGTGTTTTCATTTACTGTAGGATATTCTTTCCTGTGAAAAAGGCTTTGCTTATCATGTATAACAACACTCTAATCTAACATAACTGATAGATTAGGTTATGTATAATAAGCATAGTTGTGTTCACAAAATATATGTGCCCTAAAGATAACAAAATAGTATCTTCATTTTTACTTTTATTTTCTATTCAAATTTGCTGACGATATCTTCCAGAAGTTACAGTATCATTAATTATTGGTGTAACAGTCTAGCATTATCTCTCCTCTCTAATTCTTTACATTATGTACTTACTTTTTCTTGCAGATAATCCACGAATTTGATGTGGACTACAAGTACGAAGACGTGGAACTCGCTAATAAACTTGCATATGGCCCATCCTGTCCTCTCAAATTCACGTTCTATGACAGAGTAGGATAATGATTGTCTAACTGTTAAAAACACATTCTATTGTATGTTAAAAAAAAGGACAGAAAATTCACTCCTCACCCTGGCAACTGATCAAGGAAATAAGAATAATGTGCACTAAGAATTACAGTCCTCTATAACAAAAGAAAACCTACCTGAGTAACTAAATAAACAACTACACACCAGGAAAATAATGGACGAGAATCGACAATAGTAACTTTATCTCCTCTCTTTCGCCAACGCCTTGACACACGACACTCTGAGGAATACCCTCATTCCCCCATTACCACGCCACCATCACACCACTCAGGTCACTAATCTAACTCATAAACTAAGCAAACAGAATCACTAATCTAATCAAAGCACTACAGATTATACTGCCCGAAACTCGATGATACAAAATCAAAAACATTAGAGTAACCAAAGCACTAGCAATAACTACAATATATCATTAACTACACTAATTTACACCACACCCTTCCCCTTGATCACTAAAATCTCCCACTCCATAATCTCTCATCCACCCCGGTGCTCGTCTCTTCCATTGCAATCATCATAGTGGTACCTCACTTCTACTTCTACCTTGCTTTCTTCACTATCCACCACCCGTCACAGATCCAAGATGTGTTGCTGCATTACGTTGACAAAAATATTAGTCTGAGAATGAACATCTGTCACAATCCCTCTTCTCCACTGAGATGTGCACTTCCCATCAGGAAGCTTCATCCAAGCCACATCACCTATGTGTATAGATATAACCCCTTCCTATTCCTTCCCAAAGCCATTGGAACTACACTCGGATATCTCCACTCATACAGAAATACTGTTCTTTGAGACACTGCTTTCTCATCTTGTCCCGACCTAGGTGACACATAATACCAAAATTCTGCTTCTGTAGGTGTTACAAAAGCCTTTTCTGCCATTGACTTAATGGCCAGATGGTGTCTCTCCACAATTCCATTTCCACTAGGTTGATAAGCTTCTCTGGAGATGGGACTTATATTCCATCTATCGAACATGTTCTTCACAGCCTATGACCAGATACAATAACTCATTGATTGGACTCCTCTCTTAAAAGACCTCATTCAACTCTGTTCACAAGCTCCACAGTCATTGTCCTCAACTCTCTCCAGATTGTAAATTGATCAGGACCACAATCTATCATAAATATCTCCCTTGCTGATAGTAAGTCACATCAACTGCCAATCTTTTCCAATCAGTCTCCACTCTAATTTCTCTAATCTTATGTGATCTTGGTGTAGGATCTATTGGTTGACACCAGATACAACTTCTTACCACTTGCCAAACTTCTTCCCTAATCACTGTAGGATCAATCTGTCTAGCCACAAACAGTGTCCTCCATGTGGTGCATTTGATGTAACTCCCTCACACTAGGAGATCCCATATAACATATTTCAGCCTTCACTTCCTTCCTCTTCTCGGGTATCCCAAGCTAAGCCTTCTACTCCCTGGCTAGGACACCTGACTTGTTCTATCTTCATGGCACAAAGACTAAACTCACCTACAACCCAAGCCCATCAAGCAATTACCTCAACATTCTAAGGAGGTGCTTTACAATTATCTCTGCAGTTCCTTTTGTATGGATTATGTTCTCAGCAGTCAAGATGAAGGTGACCCAGCCCAACAATCTAGCTACATCAGTTCTAATCTCAACCTATTGCATGTTCCACTTTAAAGCTAAATTAACTCCTTTCAACAAAGAATCCAACTCTGACACATTACTGTGATTGTAGTCAACTTTCTTATTCAGACATGCTCCATCTTCAACTATGAAGCCATCCATATCTAACATCATGCCCATTGCTATACTACTTGCATCACACTATACAACTCCCTTCTCTGATTCTGGAACATACCACCTCCCTCTTACCATAGCTTCATATTTTCTATTTCCACAACATCCCAAATCATCATAAATATTTTCCTGCAGACTTCGTCCTCCCATCTTATACCTTCTGCTTGTCTCTTTACATAACAGCAAGCCACCCAGAGTCATTCCACAATGGGACAGTGGCCCACTAAATTTCCACACACACAGAAAAGATCTCTCCTACTCATATTCTCCTTCACTTCTGGAATCTCCTTACCTCTTTTGGAAACAAGATCAACCTCTTCATCACTCTCCAATTTCAGGCCCAACACTGTCCCTCCATCCATTGGTAGGTTGCTTAGTGACCAGCCCAAATCTGGCCAAGTGCTCTACTACTTCAGACATCGTTACCTCAGTTTCTTCCACCATTATATTGTCAATATATGAATTTGTGGCCTCCTCTATCACTTTCTCTTTTCTCAAGACTGTTTTGAGGATCACTGTCATAATTCAAGGTGCAGAACACAACCCAAAGCCCAACCTTGTTAAGCTATAGATTCTCCCTCCAAATTTCACAAGTTGGTACTTCCATAACATCTCTGCTACATATATTTAAAGATAAACTGACTTTGAAACCACAATAGTTGTGTTTCGCCACATACATTAGTGAAATCATCGCCAGTATGACACCTTACACATGCATTAAGCTCACAAAAATCCAACACAGGTCGAACTTTATCTTTTGTTGCTGAACCACTGCCATTAATGGCAATACTCCACTCTCCACCTCCTCCCCCAAGGCTTTAAGGTACCCTCACCAATCCACTGCTTCATGTCTTTATCAAAATCTTCTTTCACTCCCTTTTGTACAGTATACTCATAACTACAAATATACTTTTTCAATACTGGCAACTCCCCTTTCAATAACCACTTTACAACTCACTTCTATCAAATATTGCAACAAAATCCTTGTCCTCAATTTTGAATGACACAGTCCCTTTCTCAATACCTTTCTTTACCACATCATTATTTGACTCAAGTTCCTCTTTGAACGGGCAATGTGAACAGGGGTGCTTCACCAAAGAGAGTTACTTACCAAGGCTGTCATCGTCCACCCAGGCAATCATTCTTTCAGAAGCCTCAGTTGCATTGCTAATTCTCCTATCTTTTAACACTGCCACTGTGCACAGAGCCTCCTCTCTCTCATCACTTGAGTAAACTTCACCCTTTCCAAATTTCACTCTTCCATTCATGAATATCACTTCACCAAACTGACTGATCACATCCATCCCCAGTACTACCTCAATGCCATCAATAACTGTATTAAGAACAATGGCCCTAACTCGTAATTGGAGGCCCTGTACTATCAACTCCACCTCTCTGGTACCCTCACACCCAATATATTTTCCATCAACAGTCACCAAACTCCTTTCCTCTCGCTCATAGCACTTCTCAGCTAATCAAGCAGCCATCATATTGGTCAAACAGCTGGAATCCATTAATGCTCTTGCCTCTCTTCCACCTACCAAACCCTCCACCACCAGGAAAATACTTGGGAGTGCCTTTACTGAACTGAAGGGGTAGTCTCAGGTGCAATATCCCCCCTTGGTCATTTCCCTAATCACAGCAGTGAGATATATGTCCAGATTTTTCACAATGGCAGCTGGTTCTGGCTCCTTACACTCCCTTGCCATGTGTGGACCTCCTCACATGAAATATTGGCCCCTGCATCCACTTGTCTCTTCTGCCACTTAGCATATCACACTGTCATTGCAGGGCTTGCTGATTTTCTACTGCAGAGAATCCTTTATTAGCTATTGCCACCACATCTTTACAGACTGTTGTCAAGACTCTAGTTCTAGCTAATAAATTCTCCATACTCACTGACTCAATATCCTTTATTTGTTGTATGAGTAATCCATTGATATTCAGTCAGAGAATCTAGTCACAAACCCTAACTTTACAGTTTTCTCCAAGCCTTCTCCAGTTTTCACCCATTAAAGACTTCTACTTGTCCCCTAACCAACGTACCCTTTAAACCGATACTACCAAAAGTATCGAACATACTCTGTACAAAACTTCTTTCAGTCTAGTCTTGATCTTATCAACTTCTGACTGATCCTCTTCACTCATATCCAGATACAGTGCAAATGCATCCCCTATCAGAAACAAAGTATAAATCTAGCCACGTCTGAATATCCATCAGTTTTGCCACTAATTCCACCTTCTTTAATCATGAAGCAATATATCCCTTTTCATCATATGACTTCATCATTTCACATCTCAGGTTCTCCTAGGTCGCCATGACACTTCATGGGCCTAGATAGCTTTTTGCATAATAACAAAGACAGATAGAGAATTCACTACTCACCCAGGCAATTGGTCCAGAAAATAAAGGATAATATGCACAAAGGAATCCAGTCCACTACGAAAAAAGAAAAGCGACTTGAGTAGCTATGTAAACAACGTCCGTGACTCTGAGGCGGCAGGTTGAGGGTTCACGCCCCGTCATGGACTGAGGTTAGTAAGGGCATACACTCAGGGTAACGATTACATCTGCCAAAACAAGTCCTTCGCAAGAAGGCAACCACCCTAGCCCTTAGTAGAAAAGGGAGTTCGTGACGTAAAACCGAATCCATCCATCCATCCATAAACAACCAAACCAAGAATATAGCAAATGAGAATCCTAATCTCTCTCCTCTCCCTCTGCCTCTCTTTCCACCAACATTTTGACACACGACGCTGTGAGGACTACTTCCACTACCCCATTACCACGCCACCACCATGCCACTCACTGTTACTAGTCTTAACTTATAATCTAAGCAAACAAAATGGCTAATCTAACCAAAGCATACGGATTATACTGCCGAAACTCACTGATAAAGTACCAAAACATTAAAGAAACCAAACCAAAAGCAATAATTATTATAGAACAATAAATTCGCTAAATTACACCACACCTTCTTAACGATATATTTATAATGTTTACTTTTAAAATACATCTCGTCTGTGCTTCTGAAGTCTTCATGGAAGACAACTTTTTAACAGCTAATTTTGTGCAATGCCGGAGTTTAAAACTGACGTAAAACCGAATCCATGTGATGACTCATTGATCTTATACATTCCTCATTAGCCTTATAAACATACATGTATAGAATTCAAGTGAAGGACTCGTGTGCGTGAAAATGCCACTCTCATGATTAGATGACGTTATATCAATAACGACTTTTTTTGAAGACATATAATAAGAATAATTTTCAGTACCCATTCCAATGATTACACAGTTTTTTAGACAGAACTCTGAGCAGTCTAAAATTGATACTTCAGAGAAAGTTTACTTACTATTATATATACTATTCTATTAGTTTAACGCGCTGGCCTCGCATTCGCGAGGTCCACAGATCGGTTCCCGCTCAGGACCGAGAGTTTAAGCTGTTTACTGGGAAGATTACTTGCTGTGGATGGGCACCACAGTGGGGGGGGTTGGGGATTGCCTCGGCTGACGTTCTGAGGAGCATCTCAGATGGATATCAGAACTGAAACACCGGCAAACTTCAACTAAAAAAGACTATTAACTAAGCTCTTAGCTAAAGAAATCGCGAGCACAAACAAACAACTCGGCGAACATTTATAAATTACATGCTCACTGATTTAATTAGGTTCTTTTCTTGTAAGATGGATATGTCGTGAGTTTATATATATATATATATATATATATATATATATATATATATATATATATATATATATATATATATATATATATATATATATATATATATATATATATATATATATATATATATATATATATATATATATATATATATATATATATATATATATATATATATATATATATATATATATATATATATATATATATATATATATTATAGAATTGAAAAACAAGTTGTTGTTTTTTCAAATACTTGAACGCAGACTCGTATTTTCACCATATATTGCTTGATATATGTTCAGAAACAGTATAATAACCTATTGTTTGTTGTTCCGGTTTTACGTCACGGACTCCCTTTTCTACCAAGGGCTAGGACGGTTGCCTTCTTGCGAAGGACTTGTTTTGGCAGATGTAATTGTTACCCCGAGTGAATGCCCTTGCTAACCCCAGACCGTGACGGGGCGCGAACCCTCAAACTGACGCCTCAGAGTCGCGGACGCTACCGCTTGAGCCACGGCGACTACCAGAAACGGTATAAAAAGTATAGTTAGCATTTGAAGAACAAATGCAACAAATGTATTTAATAGTGTCTATTCGTTTTAGTCGGTTTTTGTTCCCACTTTCTTTTCTATCCCTTCCCGATGTCTCCAACAACTGATGGAAGTGGAGGAATAAATAAGTAATCTATCGAAGTACCACATGTGAGCGGAGATAATAAGTGAAAAAGAAGCTCAAATCGAAGTAGCACTTATGAAATTAATATAATAAGTCATCATCAAGGGATATTTTAATCATCAAAGCAAGATGTCAGTTGTAAACATTATACTTATATTCACTAATATTATTTTGACAATAAATATACATCACGAAATAAGCATACAATGACTGCAGTCTGATATTTGTAGTATACGTGTACTCGGGTTGTTGGAGTTTGGTAACGGCTCCTAGTAAACTTACCTCAAATAATACACCACCGATAAGGGGACCACCGAAGCGTAGTGGCAGAATGCTCTACCCGGGAGAAAACGAACTAACGTTCGAGCCCAGAGCAAGGCATTAAGAAGTGATTCCACACCTTAATTCCACCTCCAAATGGGAACTCATGGTGTCACATAAAAAGGTATATTTTGCTCAGTGCAATTGTCGCTCAACGATGATCGCTCGTTGCTCAACGATGATCGTCAAACGATTGTCTAGAGCAATAATTCTTTGTTTTTGAATGGGGCTGTTTTGCTTACAGCGACTGCCGCAGCAGTCGCTCGAAGCAAAACAGCCACTTCATAAACAAAGAATTAGTGCTCTAGAGTCTAGACATTTGTTTGACGATCATCGTTGAGCCATGAACGATCATCGTTGAGCGATAATCGCACCTAGCAAAGCGTATCTTAAGACGTTCAAAAAAGACATCACCAACAAACGTAATGGGACAAACAATAGTATCAAACTTCCGAGGTAAACTCACTCACAAGCAGTTAACAAATAAACAAAGAAGTTTTGTTGCCAGACTTCAGTTCACTTCTCTACTGCTTTTAACTAAGACTCTCATATATCACTCTCCACCTCATTAACAGGCGTTAAAGGAGTGTAGAGATGAGATGTATGACCAGAAGAGGAATTTCCTCTTAGCTGTATAGAAATGTGATTCACTTCAGAAGGTTCAATTTTCTCACGTATTTTCACCGATTCCTGTTCTCTCAGTTGGCGATGTTCTTCTGCTGTCTTATACTGCTCAAGTAACCATAACTTCAGTGCATATCTGGTGGAAAAGTCCGAATTACTATGAATACATACATGTAAAATGTAGAGAAAAAAATATATTTTTTGAAATTGGTTTAATCAGATGTAATGAAACTTGCAAAGGGTATAATAATACAATATTTGGGGAACATTATCACTTGAAGGACAACACCAAGGATTCCCCACTTGACCTAAAATTAGATTTATAGAACAGCGTTGTTATATTTATAGCTTTTACAAGAGGCGAGAGAGAGAGAGAATCCATCCTACCTTGTCCCTGTTGTCATACGTTCTACTTCCAACCCAGGTTCTGGCATTTTCTTCCTTAACGCTTTTGGATTGAGGAGTCCTTCTTTGTGTTCTGAAAAATAATTGTTCAAAGTAATAATAATAATAAAGTTTTCAATATATCACTTGGAAATATTCACGTACATACACAATATAACGGCCATACCCTCTTTCGTAAAGAGGTGATCGAGTCAATGCATACTCCCAATTTATCAGAATAGCATTTCACACCCGGTGACCTGAAGTATGTAACTTATACTGCCAGGACTAAATCGTGGGTGAAGAAATAAGCAATGACAGTTAACACTGAATTTATTTGGGAAGGTACAGACTCAGAGTTCCTTTCGGCCTCAGTGACCCCTGTTCATTGGACGGTATCCTTATGGGAAGGCTAAATCTCTAATAACTACTCAACATTACTCTGTGAATAACCTCTTTCACCTCGGACATTTACACACACACACACAAAAAAAAAAGACGGGGTAGGAGGGCTTATGGTACATGCCTCGGCAATTAAATTCAAATTTTCAAAAGGCCCTCAACTGGGTTAACGCCCTCTAATATATGGTGTGGGGAGGGGCTACGACGATGCAGATTCACACACAAGAATGTAGGCCTATTCTTAATAAGGCCCTTGTTCTTACCTAGCATGTCAAGCAACAGAAGAGGCAAACGTGAGATCCACCCCTTGAGGCCATCGTTTGTCACACCAATGCTAGGTCCTTGGTGGGGATAAAACAATAAGAAAGAAAAATCTGCCAACGTTTCCATGCAAAGTATGCATTAGTTCAGGAAGAAGAAAAAAAAAAAAGAAGAATTGGACAGTGTCTTGAATATATTTCAGGACAGTTTATTTCTATGTACGTTATGTAAGTGTTGTTTTGCATATAGTTTTGTTTATTGTAACGTAAGTGCATGTATGTAGACTTTTAGACTTAGTATGTATACCTATTCATATCTACCAAGTATACATGTTTATTCGTAAGTATAATGTGTAGTTTACTATGGAGGCTGGCTGTAGAAGACTTGGAGAAAGGAATCTAATAGATTTTAGCCATTAACCTTTCACCTCCTTGATAACGCTTATTGCATTGCCTGTTTGAAAAAATAACTGTTGGAAACAAGTCATAACTCAAGTTAGTCCTAGTACCAAGGACCCCTACAAATGAGGGGAGTTTTGTGCAACTTTCTTGCAAAAAGTTAGTTGTCCTCATGAGACGCTACGAGACACTCATGTTTGTGACGTATTTATGATGCGTGAAAGCAGTTGTAATTAATATTTATGAAATACATTTGCTACCGTGATAATTGACAGTGCATATACATTTAGTAATGAGTAATTAGTTGTTCTCGTGGGGCGTTACGAGACACTCAAGTACAAAACGTAATAAAGAAACGTGGATCAGAAGATATTCGAGTTTGATTCGGAGTCCCGTGATTGCTGACGACATCAGGGTTTTCCGGATAGATGAGTAGAGATTTAACTTATTTCTAACAATATTTACAACTCCGTGTGAGGGACAGAATGAACTCATTTAATTGAACACGCGTAGGTAGAATGTATATTGGAAAACTTATTATTCTGTATGAGGAAGTTTTAATTTAAGGTGAGGAGAGTTTATTTAAATATTCACATATCAGCAGTTCATAAACCCCTTACAAAATATATGCATGTATGTCTATGCATGTAATATTAATTATGTTTTATTGGTAGAGGATTTAAATTTGAGATCGTGGTAGGCCTCTACTGAAGCCATGTCAGGATTTCTGAATTTAGGGGGTTATAAGATCGAAGGGCAATAACACACAGGAAATCCTCCACAGCTTTTGGTCCTTCGAACCGGATGAGAATTTGTGTGGTAATGGTGAAAATAGTGTACATTTTAGATAAACTCCAGCCTTGTAAGAAGTTAGTGTAAAATTCTACGGTTAAAATCGTCCATATTTCAGCGAAACAAAAAAAATGGAGCATTGCATGTATTTGCATGAATTTTGCAAATATAACTTTGAAATTTAAGTGATTGTTGAAATAAATAAGATTGTCTTTTTCCCGTGTGAATATAGTGTTTCTCTCTCTGTGGAAACGAAATATATTTTCGTAGTTGAGCATCCACTAAGTAAATTGGAAATTAGTGCCCAATTTCAGCTGGGTGAACAGTGGTTTTTAGGGATTTGTGTGTTTACATATTTCCCATTTAACGATGTTTAGAATGTCGTATTGATTCCTTTGTGTACGAAAATAAACAGAAGGTAGTGACCCACCAGCTGCTTGGTGCACTGTGTCGTTTATTGGAGGAAGAGCGTGGTTTGCATTACACTTTCCATTTACTGTTACTGACTTAACAGTGTCGTTTAGTCGATGAATAGTGTGTTTTACACTTTTTGGATTGGTGTCATAATTGACGAACTTGAATAACTGTATGTTATCTTGAAATTTTAGAAGATTGTCCTTTGATACTCTTTACAGAGTGATTGTTCGTTGCATTGTGGATGCATAAAGAAGATCGTGGATTCTTTGATGATCAAATTTCATCAACTATTTGTTTGTTGTTTATGTTCTATTTGCTTTCTCAATATGTCGGTTAAACCTGAGGCATTAAAACGCCTTCGGGAATTGGTTCAACGTGATTGTGTTAAGTGTCAAACAGAACTTGCCAAAGATGATGAGACACTTGTTGTTAATTATTTAGAAAGATGTCATCATACGCTAACAGAAAGATTCAGAAGATATGATAGGAAATATGAAGAATATGTCGAGTATAAGCCCCTTAAAGGGGATTCTGAAGAGAAGAATACAGAACATGACAATCTAGCTGAAACAGTAAATGATATTAGCTTAGCTGTCCTAGAACGGATTCGTAAGTTAGGAACTACGAAGAGTACTAGAGCTCCTAATTCTGAGAGTTCAAGCCTCCCCAGTGGGCAACCCACACCAAAATTTTCTGAAGTAAAATTACCACAGTTCTCTGGAAACTATGATGAATGGAACGAGTTTTGGGATACGTTTGATAGTTTAGTACATAGTACTTCTATGGCAACTATGACAAAGCTTACCATCTTAAGAAATGCCCTTAAAGGAGATGCAAAAGACACCATAAAGAGATAGCCTGTTGCTAGTGAGACTTATGACGAATGCATTCAACAGCTACACACTGTTTATGCCAGCAAGGACAAGATTGTACGAAATTTAATAAGGAAATTGGTAAAAATACCAAGTCCCTCTTCTCATTATTCATCACTTTTTAAGTTCAAGCAGGAAGTAGAAGCCATTATTCAAAGTCTGAAAAATTATAGAGACATGAAGAACACTGATTGGGTGTTTTCAGAACTCGTGATAATGAAATTACCAGAAGATGTAGAGAACTGGATTAGCATGGAATTAGACACAAAATATCCTACATTTGAAACCCTCTTGAAGGAACTGGGAAAATATGTATATTATAAAGAAGGCAACTTCACTAAAGATAACACAATGGGAGAGACCCAAACCTCCTATAGAGATGAGACCCAGTCCTATAAAAAGAATGTGGGTAGTTATGGTGCTACTGCAACGGTAGTAAATAGTAAAACAGATTGTGTATTCTGTGGTTGGCAAGGTCATAAGTCAGAACAGTGTAATAAAGTAGTTAGTATAAATGAACGCAGAGACAAATTGAGAAACAATAACAAATGTCTGAGATGTACTCAGTCAGGGCATTATGCAAATGAATGTTACACTCAGTTAAACTGTAAGAAGTGTAAGAGTAATGGTCATCATGCAGCCATGTGTTATGAACAAGAGTCAAAATTTCGTAGAAGGTTTGAAGAACCTACATTTCTGAATGAACAGTCAGGAAATGGTTCAAATTTAGATGAGTCAAGCAATGAGCAAGAACATTCTGACTCAGGAAAGGACAAGAAACATGTTAGTGTGATGACTATGAATGCAGTACAAAGGCAAATGGTGAAGCCGAGTTTACCTTCATGTGCTCTGCCTACTGCAAGTGGAAAAATAAGCAGCTCAAAGGGAAATCTTTGTGTAAACATTAGTTTAGTCTTTGATACAGGTTCCCAGTGTTCCTTTATAACTATGGAATTAGCTAAAAGGCTTAAATTAAGCCCAGTAGATGAAATGTCTCTTGGTATTGATGCATTTCGTTCTGAGACGAAGAAAGGAAGGTTTTCTGTTGTAAATGTAGCTATCAAAATGGGGAAAAGAAGAGCTAGAATTAAATTACTCGTAGTTGATGACATGGTAATTAGCATCCACACTCCAGGACTAGCAAAGGCTGCAAATGTGTTAAAGTCCAATGGTCACAAGTTGGCCGATGAAGATATTGATAGTGATGTACTTGATAACATTGGCATTGTTATTGGTGCATTACATTTTAGTCAGTTTGTTAGTGGTATTAATAAGTGGGATGTCTATACTTTGATGGAAACACTGGGTGGTGTCATGTTGTATTGGCATATTCATTGTGATACTCAACATGAACCCAGTAATGTTCAAAGCCATATTGTTATGCGAGTAGGAACACAATTTTATCCTGGAGCTACTCAAGAGTTGATTGAAGTGGCCATAGAGGCAGTTAATAAGTTATTGATTGAAGAGGCCATAGAGCCTGATAATAAGTTGTTGATTGCAAAGGTCATAGAGCCTATTAATAAGTTGTTGATTGAGGAGGTCATAGAGCCTGTTAATAAGTTGCTGTTTGCAGAGACCATAGAGCCTGTTAATAAGTTGTTGATTGAAGAGGCCATAGAGCCTGTTAATAAGTTGTTGATTGAAGAGGCCATAGAGCATGTTATTAAGATGTGGGAGCCAGAGAGTATTGAAGTAAAGCAAGAAGTGTATTACGAAGATAAAACTACACTTATAAGTTTTACAGATTCTGTTCCTTGGAAGCCTATCCACATTCCTCTCCCACACAATTTTCAGAGTGCCTTTGGACAAATGAAGTCTCTAATAGAACAGTTGGAGAAGATATTGGAGAATGTTCATGTAAGTAATTTGTCGGATGCTTGTACCAGAGGAGAGAAACAGTGTGATGTATACAATACTGCAGATGTAGAGTGGGCAAAGGCTGATATATCACTGCAAGCATGGAATTCAAACAATGTCAGACTTCAAAGGGTACTGGATCAGTGCCTTTCTGAAAAATCTAGATATCCTACAGAAACAATCATTAGTTTAATCTGGAATGTTAATACAGACAAGTTGTCTTTGAAAGGTCTGAAGGCTAGAGAAGATGTTTTGACCAAACATAAGCTTCTGTCACTGGTGGGTATATTTTTGGACCCCTTAGGTCTAATTTCACCCTTAATAAGAAGAGGAAAAATTCTTATTCAAAGAGCTTTGTCTGAAAAGCTCTCATGGGAATATCTGTTGTCAGAAGTATACAAAGAGGAATCATCAAATTATGAAAGATTTGAACGTCAAGCTGCCCAAAGGGATGAAGAATTGTGGGCAAGCTTAATCATAGATGATAAACTGTAGTACTGTTGGGGAGACCCCCCCTTTTTCCCTTTTTGGGGGGCCCAGGATGTCTTGGAATTATTTTAAGACAGTTTATTTCTACGTACATTATGTAACTGTTGCTTTGCATATAGTTTCGTTTATTGTAACGTAAGTGCATGTATGTATACTTTTAGACTTAGTATGTATACCTATTCATTTCTACCAAGTATACATGAATATTCGTAAGTATAATGTGTAGTTTATTATGGAGGCTGGCTGTAGAAGACTTGGAGAAAGGAGGCTAATGGATTTTAGCCATTAACCTTTCACCTCCTTGATAACACTTATTGCATCGCCTGTTTGAAAAAAGAACCGTTGGAAACAAGTCATAACTCAAGTTAGTCCTAGTACCAAGGACCCCTACAAATGAGGGGAGTTTTGTGCAACTTTCTTGCAAAAAGTTAGTTGTCCTCGTGAGATGCTACGAGACACTCATGTTTGTGACGTAATTATGATGCGTGAAAGCAGTTGTAATTAATATTTATGAAATACATTTGCTACCGTGATCATTGACAGTGCATATACATTTAGTAATGAGTGATTAGTTGTTCTCGTGGGGCGTTACGAGACACTCAAGTACAAAACGTAATAGAGATACGTGGATCAGAAGATATTCGAGTTTGATTCGGAGTCCCGTGATTGCTGATGACATCAGGTTTTCCGGATAGATGAGTACAGATTTAACTTATTTCTAACGATATTTATAACTACGTGTGAGGGACAGAATGAGCACATTGAATTGAATACTCATAGGTAGAATGTATGTTGGAAAACTTATTATTCTGTATGAGGAAGTTTTAATTTTAGGTGAGGAGAGTTTATTTAAATATTCACATATCAGCAGTTCATAAATCCCCTTATAAAATATTTGCATGTATGTCTATGAATGTAATATTAATTATATTTTATTGGTAGAGGATTTAAATTTGAGATCGTGGTAGGCCTCTACTGAAGCCGTGTCAGGATTTCCGAATTTAGGGGGTTATAAGATCGAAGGGTAATGACACACAGGAAATCCTCCACAGATAGTACAGAGATGCGATAATAAACTTTTCCTACCTCCTTCAGGATCAACCAAAGTAATTGGAATTATTTCGGTTGGCTTAGAGTTTGAACCATAAACAACGGTTTCAGCCATATTTTTCGTCATCCACAAGCAGGCGTCGACTTCATTACTGTCTAGCTGTGAAATGGAAAATATAGAATGAATATATAAACAAAATAAGTTAATAAAAGTGAATGCAGTTGTAAGGTATTCTCTACATTTTTCTTAAACATCAATATATTTCATTGTCGCTTGTAATGCGGTCTAACTTAAGGAAGGGGAAAATTACATAAATATTGGACTTAGCCATTTCAAGTATTTTTTTTTTTATTCCAGCCTTTCATAGACGATGACCAATAGCAACCTGTATACAATGGTATGACCAACTATGCCATAACATTCCTGTTATTTTTGCAATAAAATATAGTCAATATAAGTAACGCCTTTGTTTGTGAACTGGTATTAAATGAAGCATTTGTAGGTATCATCACAGAAATAAAAGAACTCAACAGTGTAGCCTATTTTAATTCAACACACAATATCCTTCTTACTTTTATTCTATTATGAAGGTCATTTTCATTTTGGTCTAGTTTCAGATGAAGATAAACCACCAAATGATGTCTTTTTGGAGACCCCATATAGAGGACGGGCGGGTATACCGACTCCCATAGTCCTAGCACTCTGCAGTTTACGTACTCTTGGGGTTTCAGTTGTATCCCCGTTTCCTCTTTGAGTTCTCGTACGCCAACTTCAACAAACGTTTCGCCCTCTTCTGTTGAGAAAAAATTTTAAAATGGAGTTTTAAATACTTCCTCTTGAGTCTATACATTTAATATTTTCGTATCAGTGAAACAGTGAAGAGAGAGAGAGAGAGAGAGAGAGAGAGAGAGAGAGAGAGAGAGAGAGAGAGAGAGAGAGAGAGACTATGTGTAGATAGAGGACGCAGGCCAAAGGTATTGTTCAGTTGTTCCAACTGAGGCGGTTGAGCCTGACGGATGAAGATCCTCGCCCACTTCCCCTATAGATGACTTAAGCAGAGTGGTGGAGGTGAACAGTGGTAACCCTTTATCACCAAGGAGTTAATAGGAGAGATTGGGATGAAATGGTGTCTGGTACATGCATTTGCGCTTAGACTCGGCCTCTCTCTTATCTATTGTATATGTATGTATATTTTAGAGCATATACTTTCATTATGTAAACTCTTCAACCCGCAAAGAGCCAATGTTCTGTGCTTTGACTCAGCCACCCCTTATAAGAGGGACTATGGCTCTTGTATATAGTTAGTTGTAAATTATAATGGCATTGTAATTTTTGTGATAAATCATTTTCTTACCTACGTGACCTCCAGGAGGTACCCATACTCTTGGGAAGGTTCTCATATGAGGAGCTCTTCGAGTGACTAGAATGTGCCCTTCACTAGACTCCAGAAGAATGCACACGCCCACATCGATTCCTCTTTCCAGGAGATCTGGCGGAAGGGCATCTTTTTCGTCTTCGGAGATTTTATGAGCCACACAAAAGCTGGGATGCTGTATATATATATATATATATATATATATATATATATATATATATATATATATATATATATATATATATATATATATATATATATATATATATATATATATATATATATATATATATATATATATATATATATATATATATATATATACATATATATACATATATATACATATATATACATATATATATATATATATATATATATATATATATATATATATATATATATATATATATATATATATATATATATATATATATATATATATATATATATATATATATATATATATATATATATATATATATATATATATATATATATATATATATATATATATATATATATATATAAGGAGAATATATGAAAGTTATATGTTAATAATAACCTGAAAATCTATCCTATAACAGATCATGTTCCATGCGCGCTCGCTTCGCCTTTCAGAATTCTTTAAAACTAAATGAGGAGCACGAAAGGGAACGTAATCTTGGTAGATTTTTCTACATTTTATAACTAAAGGGGAGAAGAAAGGAGAGTAGATATGAAGCCTGATAACGATAAATAGACTTCCTGACAGTGTAATTTTTACATGATTTTTGTGAAAGTATTCAGTCTATTTCTTCCTAATCTGTTAAGAACTTTAGAGGAAAACGTTAAAGTAACCTGGGGGACAATTTTGTAAGGAAGATGATTACAGTTTACATTACTGATTACGTAGCCTAGAAACCACCGCTTGCTAGCAGCAAGAAGTTGAAATTTAGGCTTGTTTCTTTGACTTTGTTTTTCTTTTTATGCACACCTCATATCATATAGAACACTGAAAGTGACCTCTAATATCACCTGAGTGTTTTTGCATGTCTTATATATCAAGTTCTCTCATTAGTTTCGTCAGATGAATCGCTGCACAAAATTTCATTCCTACTATTTGCTACATTCTCTGTACCTACTTGCACTCTGAATGTTGGATCTTTCCCTCGAAGTTGTGGTTGTTGGTGTGGGGTTTGAAAAGGCTTAGCTGAGGTGACACTTGAGGAGGGTGGTTGTAGAAAGACAACATTGTCTTTCAAGTAACACTCGAGTCTTCCAAATTCATTATTAATTCCAAAATAGTCCATTAGACACATGTCAAATCTGGCCGGCTCGAACATTTGCGTTCTGTCCTTCCTTACATATACGACTGTCCTTACGTAATCTTTACTTTCAGACATCTTTTAGATTTACTTTCATGTAACTTTCTTTTTCTAATCTCGTAGCGTGAAGCCAGTAAACAAACGTATAGAGTGACTATAGTTTTTTATTGCTATCATTTGACTGCCATTTACACATTGGCCTATATTTTAACTATTCCAATGTTTATCTTCGATCAAGATGAAACTCTTTATATCTATCATCTAAAAAAGAACCGCCATCTTGTTAATACTGGTATCTGTGCTTTATGCAGCCCCTAAGAAGTGTGTTCCATTTCATCGTGTTCTCTTATCGATTCTTGATTAACATATGGACATCTACGCCATGGTTTAGACTGGAATCTCAATATCTTCAGTACATGCTAATATTTAAATTAATAACAAGCTCTGGGCTTAATTTATGTTTTAAGCCTTCACATCTTAATAATGAGTTACTTTTTCAGAACATTTTGAATAAATTTGTTGATTTTTAATACATTACTAAAAACAAATGTTGTTTTCATTCAAAATTATTTTGCTGTATTGCTGAAATGTTCGGTTTACAACATTATTACATGAACGCAATTTTCAACAGTACAGTACATTTAAATCAGCCCTCATTGATTCCTTTAAACTATTGCAAATTATATTTCTAAATAACTGTATCAAACATATAGGTAATGCGAACAAAATTCATTATCATTTTCATATTATTAAATGATATTTCAAACACTAAGATAAAATGGATTTCCTACTTTTGTTAAGGGTGACTTTTGAACAATAATTCAAGGCTTCGTAGGAAAACTTTATTGCTTAATGTCGGAATATTCTATTTTATATGGTAAGAATAATTAATAACAGATTTGTTAAGCGAAAAATATGTAATCATTATATGCATTCATAATTTCAAGAAACAAAAATACCATGAACTACAGAAAAAAAAATATGTATAAGCCAAGAGACTGGGAATTACCGGAATGAGTCCAGTGAGCTCAGACAGTTAAATAAATACACACACACACATACTCAAGAGACAGAAAATGAGAGAGATCTAGGAGTAAACATACTGGCAGATTTGTCTCCAGAAATACATATAAATGGAATAGTAAGGGCAGCATATGCATTCTTATCAAATATAAGGGTAGCCTTCAGGCACATGGACAAGGAAATGTTCAGAAATATTTATGTAACCTATGTGAGGCCAAAACTCGAATATGCAGCCCCATTTTGGAATCCACACTTGAAAAAGCTCATAGCTAAGCTTGAAAAAGTTCAAAGACATGCCACGAAACTGGTGCCAGAAATACGCAATCTCAGTTATGATGAGAGGCTGAGGGAATTAGACTTACCATCACTCGAAGTTAGAAGATTGAGGGGGGATATGGTAACAGTCTTTAAATTCCTTCATGGTTATGATAGAGTGGATAGGGATCGATATTTTGATATGGCTGGCTCTAGAACTAGAGGTCATAGTTTAGAGCTTCGTAAAAAATCTTCTTTGCAGGATATAAGGAAATACTTTTTCAGTGTAAGAGTAGTTGATAATTGGAATTCGCTAAGCTCGGAGGTAGTTAATGCTATCGCAATCCATAGTTTTAAGGACAGGTATGATAATTATCACTAAGTATAAAATGGAAGCGATGAGGAGACGGGAAGATACGAGCTTTGGGCTCTTTCCCGTAAACACAATTAGGTAATTACAATTAGGTAATTACACACACCATACAATTAGGTACTTACACCTATTTCCTTGAGCAGCATAGTATGCAAAGTTATGGAGAAACTACCAAGAAAACACATCTCTCTTCACTTGGAATCCTGCAGTTTTTTGTCAGTGAGACAACATGGCTTCAAAGAAGGTAGATCAACAGTAAAAAATTTATTAGAATTTAATGATGAGGTTAGCCGTATCTTACAGAAAAGAGAGGACTGGGCAGACTGCATATTCCTAGACATCCAGAAAGCATTTGACACTGTCCCACACTGGAGACTTATTAAGAAGATGCAAGCAATGGCGAAAATAGGTGAAAACGTCTTGGAGTTTATAAAAACTTACTTAGAAGGAAGGGAACAGAGAAATGGTTCGATAATGGGTGTAAAAGAGCTAAGGAGTGGAGAGACAAATGCTGGAAAAGGTATAGGAGGAGTAAAAACATAAATGCCTGGCAAACCTACAAAAGAGCAAGAAATGACTGCCTAAGTAAAGGGAGAGAGGCAGAGAGAGACTATGAGAGGGACATCACCAGGAAGGCTAAAGAAAATCCCAAGCTTTTCCACAGCTTTATCAGAGGAAAACTGAAGGTAAAAGAACAGGTTTTAAGGCTAAAGAGAGCAGATGGAAGCATCACTGAGACGGATGAAGAGATCTGCAAAGAATTGAACAAGGAGTTTCAGTCAGTATTTACAGTAGAAAATACCCCACCCCCTCAGATTGCAGTGATAGAAGCTTAAGGGCCGGTATTAGAGAACATCAACCTTACAGCCACAGAGGTATGCAAAGCGCTGATGGATTTAGATGTTCATAAAGCTACAGGTCCTGATGACATATCCCCTCATGTGCTTAAAAAATGCGCAAACACAATATCAGTGGCACTAAGTATCATATTTAAGGAGTCACTGGAGTAGGGGGAGATTCCAAGATGCTGGAAACAAGCAAATGTGATACCTATCTTCAAAAAGGGAAGGAGGGATACGGCTCTGAACTATAGACCAGTTTCCTTGACCAGCATAGTTTGCAAAGTTATGGAGAAACTACTAAGGAAACATATCTCTCTTCACTTGGAATCCTTCAACTTTTTGTCAGTGAGGCAACATGGCTTCAGAGAAGGTAGATCAACAGTAACAAACTTATTAGAATTTTATGAAAGACGTTGTGATGGAAAGGGCAAACCCACTCATCAGACAGGCACTTGATAAGGAGAAGACAGTGGTAATCTCAGGCATAAGTGAATCCCAGGAGCCAACATGGCATGGGAGACTTGAAGAAAATAAAGCTAGGGTTGTAGACCTGATAAGAAAGCTTGGAGTAGTATGTGGTCCTGAGGATATTGTAAACATACACCAACTAGGTAAATCTTCGAGGGAAGGAAAGCCGAGACCAACAAAAGTAACCTTTGAGAGAGGGGAAACATGTAGGGAAATATTGTTGAGAAAAAAAAGTCTAAAAGACCTTCAAGAATGCAAAGAAATGTTCATTAGACGATACAGTTAACACAGGAAGAGATGGGAAAGATCAAAAACTTGTTGCAAGAGGCAAGAAGGTTAAATGATGAAAGAAATGAAGAAGAGAAGAAAAATTTTCGTTACAGAATACTTCCAGACAAAGGGGAGATAAAGAAGATAATGACAGAAGATCAGGGGATGGGGCCTCATTAAGATTGTTATACACAAATGCTGATGGATTAGCTGGTAAGGCAGTAGAATTAAAAGATAGGATCCACAACAGTAAGGCAGATATAGTAGCAATTACAGAGACTAAGTTGAGTGAGGACATAAACAGTGTCACAGTTTTTCCTAAGGGCTTCAGAATACTAAGGGTCGAAAGATCTGAGAGGACTGGTGGAGGGATAGCACTGCTCATAAGTGAGAGGATTCAAGTTGAAGAAATAAACTTGGCTATAGAAAGTGAGTTCAGGGAATTTCTTGTTGCTCGCATAAATACTGGGTCAGAGAGCATTATAATAACTGTTGTATACAACCCACCAAGGAACCAAAATAGGCTTGAAATTTATGAGGAAAGTCATATAGGTACTATTGAAGTCATAAACTCAGTTGTTAACATGGCACGGGAGAAAAAATGTAGGATTTTGATTATGGGAGACTTTAATCATATAGAGATAGATTGGATAAATCTTGACCCACACAGTGGTGAGGACTCATTTGGGGCAAGATTCCTAGATTGCGCACAAGGGAATTTCCTACACCAACATGTAATGGAACCAACAAGAGCCAGGGGTGGGGATGAGCCATCACTACTTGATCTAGTGTTCACAGATAATGTGTTGGATATTGAAAATATTGAGTATGAACCACCAATTGGAAAGAGTGACCACTGTGTGTTGTTGATGGAGTATATCATTGAAGACATTCTTCCTGAGAGTAGAGGCACTGAGGACATGAGGAGGAACTATCCGAAAGGAGATTACATCAAAATGAATGAGCTTTTTGCAGTTATTGACTGGAGAACCTTATTTTACAACAAATCTGTACAAGAAATGTATGACATCTTTTGTGAGAAATATGGGAAGATAGTAGATTGCTGCATACCTGTCACCAAAGTAGGTGTAATTCATGCCAGAGAGAAATGGTTCGATAATGGGTGTAAAAGAGCTAAGGAGTGGAGAGACAAATGCTGGAAAAGGTATAGGAGGAGAAAAAACATAAATGCCTGGCAAACCTACAAAAGAGCAAGAAATGACTACCTAAGTAAAAGGAGAGAGGCAGAGAGAGATTATGAGAGGGACATCACCAGGAAGGCTAAAGAAAATCCCAAGCTTTTCCACAGCTTTATCAGAGGAAAACTGAAGGTAAAAGAACAGGTTTTAAGGCTAAAGAGAGCGGATGGAAGCATCACTGAGACGGACGAAGAGATCTGCAAAGAATTGAACAAGGAGTTTCAGTCAGTATTTACAGTAGAAAATACCCCACCCCCTCAGATTGCAGTGATAGAAGCTCAAGGGCCGGAATTAGAGAACATCAACCTTACAGCCACAGAGGTATGCAAAGCGCTGATGGATTTAGATGTCCATAAAGCTACAGGTCCTGATGACATATCCCCTCATGTGCTTAAAAAATGCGCAAACACAATATCAGTGGCACTAAGTATCATATTTAAGGAGTCACTGGAGTCGGGGGAGATTCCAAGATGCTGGAAACAAGCAAATGTGATACCTATCTTCAAAAAGGGAAGGAGGGATACGGCTCTGAACTATAGACCAGTTTCCTTGACCAGCATAGTTTGCAAACTTATGGAGAAACTACTAAGGAAACATATCTCTCTTCACTTGGAATCCTTCAACGTTTTGTCAGTGAGGCAACATGGCTTCAGAGAAGGAAGATCAACAGTAACAAACTTATTAGAATTTTATGATGAGGTAAGCCAAATCTTACAGGAAAGAGGGGGCTGGGCAGATTGCATATTCCTAGACTTCCAGAAAGCGTTTGACACTGTTCCACATGGCAGACTTATTAGGAAGCTGCAATCAATGGCTAGAATAGGTGGAAATGTCTTGGAATGGATAAAAACTTACTTAGAAGGAAGGGAACAGAGGGTTAGAGTAAGACACTCAGTGTCTGAATGGAGAAGAGTTAGTAGTGGAGTTCCACAGGGTTCAGTTTTAGGGCCACTTTTGTTCCTTGTATATGTAAATGACCTACCAGAGTCTGTAAATTCATTCATGAATATGTTTGCAGATGATGCAAAGATTGTGAAGAAAGTAAAAAACGAGAACAATGGTAGAGAACTTCAGGAGGATCTAAATAATCTGCATGAGTGGTCAGAAAAGTGGCTAATGAAATTCAATACTTCAAAATGTAAGGTAATGAGAATGGGTACAAGTGCAAGAAGGCCCAAGCTTGACTACTCGTTGGCTGGAGTATAACTTCAAGAGACAGAAAATGAGAGAGATCTAGGAGTAAACATACTGGCAGATTTGTCTCCAGAAATACATATAAATGGCGTAGTAAGGGCAGCATATGCATTCTTATCAAATGTAAGGGTAGCCTTCAGGCACATGGACAAGGAAATGTTCAGAAATATTTATGTAACCTATGTGAGGCCAAAACTCGAATATGCAGCCCCCTTTTGGAATCCGCACTTGAAAAAGCACATAGCTAAGCTTGAAAAAGTTCAAAGACATGCCACGAAACTGGTGCCAGAAATATGCAATCTCGGTTATGATGAGAGGCTGAGGGAATTAGACCTGCCATCACTCGAAGCTAGAAGAGTAAGGGTGGATATGGTGACAGTCTTTAAATTCCTTCATGGTTATGATAGAGTGGATAAGGATCGATATTTCGATATGGCTGGCTCTAGAACTAGAGGTCATAGTTTGAAGCTTCGTAAGAAAACTTGTTTGCAGGATGTAAGGAAATACTTTTTCAGTGTAAGAGTAGTTGATAATTGGAATTCGCTAAGCGAGGAGGTAGTTAATGCTATCTCAATCCATAGTTTTAAGGACAGGTACGATAAGTATCACTAAGTCTAAAAATGGAACCGATCAGGAGACAGGAAGATACGAGCTTTGGGCTCTTTCCCGTAAACACAATTAGGTAATCACAATTAGGTAATCACACAAATGATGATGGAGTAGCTGGTAAGGCAGTAGAATTAAAAGATAGGATTCACAACAGTAAGGCAGATATAGTAACTGTTACAGAGACTAAGTTGAGTGAGGACATAAACAGTGTCACAGTTTTTCCTAAAGGCTTTAGAATATTAAGAGTTGAAAGATCTAAGAGGACTGGTTGAGGGATAACACTGCTCATAAGTGAAGGGATTCAGGGTGAAGAAATAAACTTGGCTATAGAAAGTGAGTTTAAGGAATTTCATGTTGCTCGCATAATTACCGGGTCAGAGAGCATTATAATATCTATTGTATATAACCCACTAAGGAATCAACATACGCTAGAAGTTTATAAGGAAAGACATATAGGTACTATTGAAGTCATAAACTCAGCTGTTAGCATGACATGGGAAAGAAAATGTACGATTTTGATTATGGGAGATTTTATTCATAAAGAGATAGATTGGATAACTCTTGACCCACACAGTGGTGAGGACTCATTCAGGGCAGGATTCCTAGATTGCGTACAAGGGAATTTCCTACACCAACATGTAATGGAACCAACAAGGGCCAGGTGTGGGGATGAGCCATCACTACTTGATCTAGCATTCACAGATAATGTGTTGGATATCGAAAATATTGAGTCTGAACCACCAATTGGAAAGAGTGACCACTGTGTGTTGTTGATGGAGTATATTATTGAAGATGTTCTGCCTGAAAGTAGAGGCACTGAGGACATGAGGAGGAACTATCCGAAAGGGGATTACATCAGAAGGAATGAGCATTTTGCAGATATTGTGGCTGGAGGAACCTTATTTTACAACAAATCTGTACAAGAAATGTGCAACGTCATTTGTGAGAAATATGGGAAGATAGTAGATTGCTGCATACCTGTCACCAAAGTAGGTGTAATTCATGTCAGAGAGAAATGGTTCGATATTGAGTGTAAAAGAACTAAGGAGTGGAGAGACAAATGCTGGAAAAGTTATAGGAGGAGAAAAAACATAAATGCCTGGCAAACCTACAAAAGACCAGGAAATGATTACCAAAGTAAAATACAAGAGGCAGAGAGAGACAAAGAAAGGCACATCACCAGGAAGGCTAATGAAAATCCCAAGCTTTTCCACTGCTTTATCAGAGAAAAACTGAAGGTAAAAGAACGGGTTTTAAGGCTTAAGAAAGCGGATGGAAGCATCAATGAGATGGATGAAGAGATTTGCAAAGAATTGAACAAGGAGTTTCAATCAGTATTTACAGTAGAAAATATCCCACCCCCTCAGATTGCAGAGATAGAAACTCACGGGCCAGTATTAAAAAACATCAACCTTTAAACCACAGAGGTATGCAAAGCGCTGATGAAGTTAGATGTCCATAAAGCTACAGGTCCTGATATATCCCCTCATATACTTAAAAAATGCGCAAACTCAATGTCATTGGCGCTAAGTATCATATTTAAAAAGACACTGGAGTCAGGGGAGATTCCAAGATGCTGGAAACAAGTGAACGTGAAATCTGTGTTCAAAAAGGGAAGGAGGGATATGGTTCTAAACAATAGACCAGTTTCTTTGACCAGCAATGCTTGCAAAGTTATGGGGAAACTACTAAGGAAACATATCTCTCTTCACTTGGAATACTTCAACTTTTTGTCAGTGAGGCAACATGGCTTTAGAGAAGGAAGATCAACAGTAACAAACTTATTAGAATTTTATGATGAGATAAGCAGAATCTTACATGAAAGAGAGGGTTGGGCAGGTTTTATATTCCTAGACTTCCAGAAAGCATTTGACATCCAACATGGGAGACTTATTAAGAAGCTGCAAGCAATGGCTAGAATAGGTGGAAATATCTTGAAATGGATAAACACTTACTTAGAAGGAAGGGAACAGATGGCTAGAGTAAGACACTCAGTGTCTAAATGGAGAAGAGTTAGTAGTGGAGTTCCACAGGGTTCAGTTTTAGGGTCACTTTTGTTCCTTGCATATGTAAATGGCCTAGAAGAGTCTGTAAATTCATTCATGAATATGTATGAAGATGATGCAAAGATTGTGAAGAAAGTAGGAAACGACAGCAATGTTAGAGAACTTCAGGAGGATTTAAATAGTCTGCATGAGTGGTCAGAAAAGTGGCTAAAGAAATTCAATACTTCAAAATGTAAGGTAATGAGAATGGGTACAAGTGCAAGAAGGCCCAAGCTTGACTACTCGGTGGCTGGAGTACAACTTCAAGAGACAGAAAATGAGAGAGATCTAGGAGTAAACATACTGGCAGATTTGTCTCCAGAAATACATATAAATGGCGTAGTAAGGGCAGCATATGCATTCTTATCAAATGTAAGGGTATCCTTCAGGCACATGGACAAGGAAATGTTCAGAAATATTTATGTAACCTATGTGAGGCCAAAACTCGAATATGCAGCCCCCTTTTGGAATCCGCACTTGAGAAAAGCACATAGCTAAGCTTGAAAAAGTTCAAAGACATGCCACGAAACTGGTGTTAAAAATACGCAATCTCAGTTATGATGAGAGGCTGAGGGAATTAGACTTACTATCACTCGAAGCTAGGAGATTGAGAGGGGATATGGTGACAGTCTTTAAATTTCTTCATGGTTATGATAAAGTGGATAGGGATCGATATTTTGATATGGCTGGCTCTAGAACTAGAGGTTATAGTTTGAAGCTTCGTAAGAAAATTTCTATGCAGGATGTAAGGAAGTACTTTTCTAGTGTAAGAGTAGTTGATAATTGGAATTTACTAAGCGAGGAGGTAGTTAATACTAATTCAATACATAGTTTTAAGGACTGGTATGATAAAGTATCACTAACTGTCTTAGACAGTTCGATGTTAAGTTCTTCCTTCAGTTACGGTTCTCTTTCTATGCCAACATCAACACCGAATATCTTGTATATTCGTTACACATGTCTTATTATCGCTTCACATCTGACAAGTCACAACACTCCCCATCTCTGTTTCTCTTTTTGTTTTCTTCGTGCCCAGGCTTGATGAAGGTAAATTTTTTTTTTGGCCCGTCCTGGTGTCACAATCATAAAAAAAAGTACAAAATGAAACTGATCAGGAGACAGGAAAATGCAAGCTTTGGGCTCTTTTCCGTAAGCACAATTAGGTAGTCACCATTAGGTAATCACACACATCATCTTTTCAGCTACAGAGGTATGCAAAGCATTGATGAAGTTAGATGCCCATATAGCTACAGGTCCTGATGATATATCACCTTATGCACTTAAGAAATGCGCTAAGCCAATATCAGCGGCACTGTGATTCATATTTGAAAAGTAGCTGGAAACTTGGGAGATTCCAAAATGTTGGAAACAATCTAACGTGGTACCTATCTTCAAAGAGGGAAGTGGGGATATATTTCTAAACAAGAGGCCTGTTTCCTTGATCAGCATAGCCTTCAAATTTATGGTGCCATAAATACGCAATTTCAATTATGATGGGAGGCTGAGGGAATTAGCCTTACCATCACTTGAAGCTAGAAGTCTGAGAGGGGAAATGGTGACATTTTTTAAACTCCTTCTCGGTCATGGCAGTGGACAGGGATCGATATTTTGATATGGCTGGCACTAGAACTAGAGTTCATAGTTTGAAGCTTCGAAATAAAGCTTCTTTGCAGGCTGTAAGGCAGCATTTTTTTAGTGTGAGAGTAAATGATGACTGAAAATCGCTAAGTGACGAGGCAGTTAATGCTATCTCAATACATGCATAGTTTTAGGGACAAGTATGATAGGCATCTCTGAGTACAAATATGAAAACAACCAAGAGACAGGGAGTTACGAGGATAGGCCTTTCCCTGTAAGCACAATTAGGTCATTACAATTAGGAAATCACACGCACAAACACACACACACACAGCTTGGAGTAGTTTGTGGTCCTGAGGATATTGTAAACATACACCAACTAGGTAAATATTCGAGGGAAGGAAAGCCGAGACCAACAAAAGTAACCTTTGAGAGAGTGGAAACATGTAGGGAAATAATGTTGAGAAAAAAAAAGTCTAATTTCCTTCAAGAATTCAAAGAAGTGTTCATTAAATGATACAGAACACAGGAAGAGATGGGAAAGATCAAAAACTTGTTGGAAGAGGCAAGAAGGTTAAATGAGGAAAGAAATGAAGAAGAGAAGAAGAATTTTCATTTCAGAGTTCTTGCAGGCAAAGGGGAAATAAAGAAGATAATGGCAAAAGATCAGGGGATGGGGCCTCATTAAGATTGTTATACACAAATGCTGATGGATTAGCTGGTAAGGCAGTAGAATTAAAAGATAAGATTCACAACAGTAAGGCAGATATAGAAGCAATTACAGAGACTAAGTTGAGTGAGGATATAAACTGTGTCACAATTTTTCCTAAGGGCTTCAGAATACTAAGGGTTGAAAGATCTGAGAGGACTGGTGGAGGGACAGCACTGCTCATAAGTGAAAGGATTCAAGTTGAAGAAATAAACTTGGCTATAGAAAGTGAGTTCAAGGAATTTCTTGTTGCTTGCATAAATACTGGGTCAGAGAGCATTATAATAACTGTTGTATACAACCCACCAAGGAACCAGAATAGGCTTGAAGTTTATGAGGAAAGTCATATAGGTACTATTGAAGTCATAAACTCAGTTGTTAACATGGCACGGGAAAAAAAATGTAGGATTTTGATTATGGGAGATTTTAATCATAAAGAGATAGATTGGTTAAACCTTGACCCACACAGTGGTGAGTACTCATTCGGGGCAAGATTCCTAGATAGCGTACAAGGGAATTTCCTACACCATCATGTAATGGAACCAACGAGGGCCAGGGGTGGGGATGAGCCATCACTACTTGATCTACTTTTCACAGATAATGTGTTGGATATTGAAAAAACTGAGTCTGAACCACCAATTGGAAAGAGTTACCGCTGTGTGTTGTTGATGGAGTATATCATTGAAGATATTCTTCCTGAGAGTAGAGGCACTGAGGACAAGAAGAGGAACTATTCGAAAGGAGATTACATCAAAATGAATGAGCTTTTTGCAGTTATTGACTGGAGAATCTTATTTTACAACAAATCTGTACAAGAAATGTATGACATCTTTTGTGAGAAATATGGGAAGATAGTAGATTGCTGCATACCTGTCACCAAAGTAGGTGTAATGCATGCCAGAGAGAAATGGTTCGATAATGGGTGTAAAAGAGCTAAGGAGTGGAGAGACAAATGCTGGAAAAGTTATAGGAGGAGAAAAAACATAAATGCCTGGCAAACCTACAAATGAGTAAGAAATAACTGCCTAAGTAAAAGGAGAGAGGCAGAGAAAGACTATGAGAGGGACATCACCAAGAAGTATAAAGAAAATCCCAAGCTTTCCATCAGCTTTATCAGAGGAAAACTGAAAGTAAAAGAACAGGTTTTAAGGCTAAAGAGAGCGGATGGAAGCATCACTGAGACGGATGAAGAAATCTGCAAAGATTTGAACAAGGAGTTTCAGTCAGTATTTACAGTAGAAAATACCCCACCCCCTCAGATTGCAGAGATAGAAGCTCAAGGGCCGGTATTAAAGAACATCCACCTTACAGCCACAGAGGTATGCAAAGCGCTGATGGATTTAGATGTTCATAAAGCTACAGGTCCTGATGACATATCCCCTCATGTGCTTAAAAAATGCACAAACTCAATATCAGTGGCACTAAGTATCATATTTAAAAAGTCACTGGAGTCGGGGGAGATTCCAAGATGCTGGAAACAAGCAAATGTGATACCTATCTTCAAAAAGGGAAGGAGGGATACGGCTCTGAACTATAGACCAGTTTCCTTGACCAGCATAGTTTGCAAAGTTATGGGGAAACTACTAAGGAAACATATCTCTCTTCACTTGGAATCCTTCAACTTTTTGTCAGTGAGGCAACATGGCTTCAGAGAAGGTAGATCAACAGTAACAAACTTATTAGAATTTTATGATGAGGTAAGCCGAATCTTACAGGAAAGAGAGGGCTGGCCAGAATGCATATTCCTAGACTTCCAGAAAGCGTTTGACACTGTTCCACATGGGAGACTTATTAGGAAGCTGCAAGCAATGGCTAGAATATTTGGAAATGTCTTGGAATGGATATAACCTTACTTAGAAGGAAGGGAACAGAGGGTTAGAGTAAGACACTCAGTGTCTGAATGGAGAAGAGTTAGTAGTGGAGTTCCACAGGGTTCAGTTTTAGGGCCACTTTTGTTCCTTGTATATGTAAATGACCTACCAGAGTCTGTAAATTCATTCATGAATATGTTTGCAGCTGATGCAAAGATTGTGAAGAAAGTAAAAAACGATAACAATGGTAGAGAAGTTCAGGAGGATCTAAATAATCTGCATGAGTGGTCAGAAAAGTGGCTAATGAAATTCAATACTTCAAAATGTAAGGTAATGAAAATGGGTACAAGTGCAAGAAGGCTCAAGCTTGACTACTCGGTGGCTGGAGTACAACTTCAAGAGACAGAAAATGAGAGAGATCTAGGAGTAAACATACTGGCAGATTTGTCTCCAGAAACACATATAAATTGCATAGTAAGGGCAGCATATGCATTCTTATCAAATGTAAGGGTAGCCTTCAGGCACATGGACAAGGAAATGTTCAGAAATATTTATGTAACCTATGTGAGGCCAAAACTCGAATATGCAGCCCCCTTTTGGAATCTGCACTTGAAAAAGCACATAGCTAAGCTTGAAAAAGTTCAAAGACAAGCCACGAAACTCTTGCCAGAAATACGCAATCTCAGTTATGATGAGAGGCTGAGGGAATTAGACTTACCATCACTCGAAGCTAGAAGATTGAGGGGGGTCATGGTGACAGTCTTTAAATTCCTTCATGGTTATGATAGAGTGGATAGGGATTAATATTCTGATATGGCAGGCTCTAGAACTAGAGGTCATAGTTTGAAGCTTCGTAAGAAAACTTCTTTGCAGGATGTAAGGAAATGTTTTTTCAGTGTAATAGTAGTTGATAATTGGAATTCGCTTAGCGAGGAGTTAGTTAATGCTATCTCAATCCATAGTTTTAAGGACAGGTATGATAAGTATCACTAAGTATAAAATGGAACCGATCAGGAGACGGGAAGATACGAGCTTTGTGCTGTTTCCCGTAAACACAATTAGCTAATCACAATTAGGTAATCACACACACAACTTTTTGTCAGTGAGGCAACATGGCTTCAGAGAAAGTAGATCAACAGTAACAAACTTATTAGAATTTTATGATGAGGTAAGCCGAATCTTACAGGAAAGAGAGGGGTGGGCAGATTGAATACTCCTAGACTTCCAGAAAGCATTTGACACTGTTCCACATGGGAGACTTATTAAGAAGCTGCAAGCAATGGCTGGAATAGGTGGAAATTTATTGGAATGGATAAAAACTTACTTAGAAGGAAGGGAACAGAGGGTTAGAGTAAAACACTCAGTGTCTGAATGGAGAAGAGTTAGTAGTGGAGTTCCACAGGGTTCAGTTTTAGGGCCACTTTTGTTCCTTGAATATGTAAATGACCTACCAGAGTCTGTAAATTCATTCATGAATATGTTTGCAGCTGATGCAAAGATTGTGAAGAAAGTAGGAAACGAGAACAATGGTAGAGAACTTCAGGAAGATCTAAATAGTCTGCATGAGTGGGCAGGAAAGTGGCTAATGAAATTCAGTACTTCAAAATGTAAGGTAATAAGAATGGGTACAAGTGCAAGAAGGCCCAAGTTTGACTACTCGGTGGCTGGAGTGCAACTTCAAGAGACAGAAAATGAGAGAGATCTAGGAGTAAACATACTGGCAGATTTGTCTCCAGAAATGTATATAAATTGCATAGTAAGGGCAGCATATGCTTTCTTATCAAATGTAAGGGTAGCCTTCAGGCACATGGACAAGGAAATGTTCAGAAATATTTATGTAACTGATGTGAGGCCAAAACTCGAATATGCAGCCCCCATTTGGAATCTGCACTTGAAAAAGCACATAGCAAAGCTTGAAAAAATTTTGAAAGACATGCCACGAAACTCTTGCCAGAAATACGCAATCTCAGTTATGATGAGAGGCTGAGGGAATTAGACTTACCATCACTCGAAGCTAGAAGATTAAGGGGGGATATGGTGACAGTCTTTAAATTCCTTCATGGTTACGATAGAGTGGATAGGGATCGATATTTTGAAATGGCAGGCTCTAGAACTAGAAGTCATAGTTTGAAGCTTCGTAAGAAAACTTCTTTGCAGGATGTAAGGAAATACTTTTTCAGTGTAAGAGTAGTTGATAATTGGAAATCGCTAAGCGAGGAGGTAGTTAATGCTATCTCAATCCATAGTTTTAAGGACAGGTATGATAAGTATCACTAAGTACAAAATGGAACCGATCAGGAGACGGGAAGATACGAGCTTTGGGCTCTTTCCCTTAAACACAATCAGGTAATCACAATTAGGTAATCACACACACATGTGGTGAATACAATTTTGTAAATACACATACACATACGCGCACCCACCACATAAACATTGTGGCACTAATTTTGCTCCAATTTACTCAACACTCTCATGGCAGATCAATACTTGACCTAATATTATTCTAAACTTTATTTATCCCTAAACCCAGTCATTTAATGACCCTTGACTCTCGTGATAAGTTTATATTTGCACGTGACATATTAGAATTGGTGACCATAGCGCTCTCCACCTCTCCTAACCCAATTTCCTCCGTTCCTACATTGGAAATTATACAACTAACTTAACACCTTTAATAAGAAAACACCATCCATTATTAATGAAGGTACAAATTGTGTTAGCATTAGTGATTCTAGTGACAAGTTTGCTAAGTAAATTGCTGTGATATTTTATATGCAAGCTAAAAAAGGGGAACAATATAATAAACTCCATTCGTTCACGATATAGCGTCTGGTTACAACCTTCAGTCATTTTTATGATAGGCAATATCAAGCAATAGAGAATATAATGCTAGCCAAAGAACGCCCTTATTAAACTTTTTTTTTTTTTGTTTAGATAGTTGAACATCAGTAATAGGTACTGATGAAAATGGTCTTAAGCGATACACAGCCTTTTTTTTTTCTTTCTTTCTTTTTGGTTCGATGTTTGGAATCAGTGAATAAGTAATAGTTGTTGGGCTTATATTGTTTTCCTTCTGTCTTGATATTCTACTTTGTAGTTGTTAATGGATAGTTCTATTATCATGCATACAAATACACCGTATATTATTAACACTATTTACACGTCATAATATCAAGTTAGTTTACAGTACATTTAAAAACTATAAATTAAGTGAGGTCATATAATCGTTTCATGTTGACCTCCTAGTCCATATGTACAATCCTGTAAACTTAAAGATTGAACATTTTCGTCAAATTATGATAATTTCAGATACACTTTTAATACCAGTATTTGTAATACATCACCAGTAATGCATGAATTAGTTAGACCCCATCATGTATATGTATTTTATAAATGTATCACCTACAATTATAAAAACAATAAAAATATAGTCAGAAAATGAGTTCGACACCATTAGCAATGCACATATTGGTCAGAACACACGAACTATAGCAATGAACGTTATGAGCAACAAATGGTAACTGTGTTTTTCTACTTGGCCTGCTTGTTGACAATAAATACCATGGAAACATTGGTATGAGAAGAGTTCTCGATTTACATTGCGTGCAGCATTCTAGTAAATCATAATTGAAGTTCGTAAACATATTCCTTGCCTGTGATAAAATACATTTGCACTTCGACCGTTTTTATGTAATCACTTCAGTCATATAATAATGGAATATATGAAATCATATATAAATCTTTTACTTTTTGGAGCTTAGCCCCTTTTATGACAAAATGTCAAAAGCTTATGTAAACAATAATTCATCGATCTGTCTATCCATCTATCTGTCTATACATACATACATACATACATACATACATACATACATACATACATACATACATACAGACAGACAGACAGACAGAAAATGAGAGAGATCTAGGAGTAAACATACTGGCAGATTTGTCTCCAGAAATACATATAAATGGCATAGTAAGGGCAGCATATGCATTCTTATCAAATGTAAGGGTAGCCTTCAGGCACATGGACAAGGAAATGTTCAGAAATATTTATGTAACCTATGTGAGGCCAAAACTCGAATATGCAGCCCCCTTTTGGAATCCGCACTTGAAAAAGCACATAGCTAAGCTTGAAAAAGTTCAAAGACATGCCACGAAACTGGTGCCAGAAATACGCAATCTCAGTTATGATGAGAGGCTGAGGGAATTAGACTTACCATCACTCGAAGCTAGAAGAGTGAGGGGGGATATGGTGACAGTCTTTAAATTCCTTCATGGTTATGATAGAGTGGATAGGGATCGATATTTTGATATGGCTGGCTCTAGAACTAGAGGTCATAGTTTGAAGCTTCGTAAGAAAACTTCTTCGCAGGATGTAAGGAAATACTTTTTCAGTGTAAGAGTAGTTGATAATTGGAATTCGCTAAGCGAGGAGGTAGTTAATGCTATCTCAATCCATAGTTTTAAGGAAAGGTATGATAAGTATCACTAAGTATAAAATGGAACCGATCAGGAGACGGGAAGATACGAGCTTTGGGCTGTTTCCCGTAAAAACAATTAGGTAATCACAATTAGGTAATCACATGCATACATACATACATACATCCATACATACATACATACATACATACATACGTACATATTTACAGTGGTAATCTCAGGCATAAGCGAGTCTCAGGAGCCAACATGGCAGGGGAGACTTGAAGAAAATAAAGCTAGGGTTGTAGACCTGATAAGAAAGCTTGGAGTAGTTTGTGGTCCTGAGGATATTGTAAACATACACCAACTAGGTAAATATTCGAGGGAAGGAAAGCCGAGACCAACAAAAGTAACCTTTGCGAGAGTGGAAACATGTAGGGAAATATTGTTGAGAAAAAAAGTCTAAAAGACCTTCAAGAATTCAAAGAAGTGTTCATTAGACGATACAGAACACAGGAAGAGATGGGAAAGATCAAAAACTTGTTGCAAGAGGCAAGAAGGTTAAATGATGAAAGAAATGAAGAAGAGAAGAAAAATTTTCATTACAGAGTTCTTCCAGACAAAGGGGAGATAAAGAAGATAATGACAGAAGATCAGGGGATGGGGCCTCATTAAGATTGTTATACACAAATGCTGATGGATTAGCTGGTAAGGCAGTAGAATTAAAAGATAGGATTCACAACAGTAAGGCAGATATAGTAGCAATTACAGAGACTAAGTTGAGTGAGGACATAAACAGTGTCACAGTTTTTCCTAAGGGTTTCAGAATACTAAGGGTTGAAAGATCTGAGAGGACTGGTGGAGGGATAGCACTGCTCATAAGTGAAAGGATTCAAGTTGAAGAAATAAACTTGGCTATAGAAAGTGAGTTCAAGGAATTTCTTGTTGCTCGCATAAATACTGGGTCAGAGAGCATTATAATAACTGTTGTATACAACCCACCAAGGAACCAAAATATGCTTGAAGTTTATGAGGAAAGTCATATAGGTACTATTGAAGTCATAAACTCAGTTGTTAACATGGAATGGGAAAAATAATGTAGGATTTTGAGTATGGGAGACTTTAATCATAAAGAGATAGATTGGATAAATCTTGACCCACACAGTGGTGAGGACTCATTCGGGGCAAGATTCCTAGATTGCGTACAAGGGAATTTCCTACACCAACATGTAATGGAACCAACAAGGGCCAGGGGTGGGGATGAGCCATCACTACTTGATCTAGTGTTCACAGATAATGTGTTGGATATTGAGAAAATTGAGTATGAACCACCAATTGGAAAGAGTGACCACTGTGTGTTGTTGATGGAGTATATCATTGAAGATATTCTTCCTGAGAGTAGAGGCACTGAGGACATGAGGAGGAACTATCCGAAAGGAGATTACATCAAAATGAATGAGCTTTTTGCAGTTATTGACTGGAGAACCTTATTTTACAACAAATCTGTACAAGAAATGTATGACATCTTTTGTGAGAAATATGGGAAGATAGTAGATTGCTGCATACCTGTCACCAAAGTAGGTGTAATTCATGCCAGAGAGAAATGGTTCGATAATGGGTGTAAAAGAGCTAAGGAGTGGAGAGACAAATGCTGGAAAAGTTATAGGAGGAGAAAAAACATAAATGCCTGGCAAACCTACAAAAGAGCAAGAAATGACTACCTAAGTAAAAGGAGAGAGGCAGAGAGAGACTATAAGAGGGACATCACCAGGAAGGCTAAAGAAAATCCAAGCTTTTCCACAGCTTTATCAGAGGAAAACTGAAGGTAAAAGAACAGGTTTTAAGGCTAAAGAGAGCGGATGGAAGCATCACTGAGACGGATGAAGAGATCTGCAAAGAATTGAACGAGGAGTTTCAGTCAGTATTTACAGTAGAAAATACCCCACCCCCTCAGATTGCAGTGATAGAAGCTCAAGGGCCGGTATTAGAGAACATCAATCTTACAGCCACAGAGGTATGCAAAGCGCTGATGGATTTAGATGTTCATAAAGCTACAGGTCCTGATGACATATCCCCTCATGTGCTTAAAAAATGTGCAAACACAATATCAATGGCACTAAGTATCATATTTAAGGAGTCACTGGAGTCGGGGGAGATTCCAAGACGCTGGAAACAAGCAAATATGATACCTATCTTCAAAAAGGGAAGGAGGGATACGGCTCTGAACTATAGACCAGTTTCCTTGACCAGCATAGTTTGCAAAGTTATGGAGAAACTACTAAGGAAACATATCTCTCTTCACTTGGAATCCTTCAACTTTTTGTCAGTGAGGCAACATGGCTTCAGAGAAGGTAGATCAACAGTAACAAACTTATTAGAATTTTATGATGAGGTAAGCCAAATCATACAGAAAAGAGAGGGCTGGGCAGATTGCATATTCCTAGACTTCCAGAAAGCGTTTGACACTGTTCCACATGGGAAACTTATTAGGAAGCTGCAATCAATGGCTAGAATAGGTGGAAATGTTTTGGAATGGATAAAAACTTACATAGAAGGAAGGGAACAGAGGGTTAGAGTAAGACACTCAGTGTCTGAATGGAGAAGAGTTAGTAGTGGAGTTCCACAGGGTTCAGTTTTAGGGCCACTTTTGTTCCTTGTATATGTAAATGACCTACCAGAGTCTGTAAATTCATTCATGAATATGTTTGCAGATGATGCAAAGATTGTGAAGAAAGTAAAAAACGAGAACAATGGTAGAGAACTTCAGGAGGATCTAAATAATCTGCATGAGTGGTCAGAAAAGTGGCTAATGAAATTCAATACTTCAAAATGTAAGGTAATGAGAATGGGTACAAGTGCAAGAAGGCCCAAGCTTGACTACTCGGTGGCTGGAGTACAACTTCAAGAGACAGAAAATGAGAGAGATCTAGGAGTAAACATACTGGCAGATTTGTCTCCAGAAATACATATAAATGGCATAGTAAGGGCAGCATATGCATTCTTATCAAATGTAAGGGTAGCCTTCAGGCACATGGACAAGGAAATGTTCAGAAATATTTATGTAACCTATGTGAGGCCAAAACTCGAATATGCAGCCCACTTTTGGAATCCGCACTTGAAAAAGCACATAGCTAAGCTTGAAAAAGTTCAAAGACATGCCATGAAACTGGTGCCAAAAAATACGCCATCTCAGTTATGATGAGAGGCTGAGGGAATTAGACTTACCATCACTCGAAGCTAGAAGAGTGAGGGGGGATATGGTGACAGTCTTTAAATTCCTTCATGGTTATGATAGAGTGGATAGGGATCGATATTTTGATATGGCTGGCTCTAGAACTAGAGGTCATAGTTTGAAGCTTCGTAAGAAAACTTCTTCGCAGGATGTAAGGAAATACTTTTTCAGTGTTAGAGTAGTTGATAATTGGAATTGGCTAAGCGAGGAGGTAGTTAATGCTATCTCAATCCATAGTTTTAAGGACAGGTATGATAAGTATCACTAAGTCTAAAATGGAACCGATCAGGAGACGGGAAGATACGAGCTTTGGGCTCTTTCCCGTAAACACAATTAGGTAATCACAATTAGGTAATCACATACGTGATAGAAGCTCAAGGGCCGGTATTAGAGAACATCAACCTTACAGCCACAGAGGTATGCAAAGCGCTGATGGATTTAGATGTTCATAAAGCTACAGGTCCTGATGACATATCCCCTCATGTGCTTAAAAAATGCGCAAACTCAATATCAGTGGCACTAAGTATCATATTTAAGGAGTCACTGGAGTCGGGGGAGATTCCAAGATGCTGGAAACAAGCAAATGTGATACCTATCTTCAAAAAGGGAAGGAGGGATACGGCTCTGAACTATAGACCAGTTTCCTTGACCAGCATAGTTTGCAAAGTTATGGAGAAACTACTAAGGAAACATATCTCTCTTCACTTGGAATCCTTCAACTTTTTGTCAGTGAGGCAACATGGCTTCAGAGAAGGTAGATCAACAGTAACAAACTTATTAGAATTTTATGATGAGGTAAGCCAAATCTTACAGGAAAGAGAGGGCTGGGCAGATTGCATATTCCTAGACTTCCAGAAAGCGTTTGACACTGTTCCACATGGCAGACTTATTAGGAAGCTGCAATCAATGGCTAGAATAGGTGGAAATGTTTTGGAATTGATAAAAACTTACTTAGAAGGAAGGGAACAGAGGGTTAGAGTAAGACACTCAGTGTCTGAATGAAGAAGAGTTAGTAGTGGAGTTCCACAGGGTTCAGTTTTAGGACCACTTTTGTTCCTTGTATATGTAAATGACCTACCAGAGTCTGTAAATTCATTCATGAATATGTTTGCAGATGATGCAAAGATTGTGAAGAAAGTAAAAAACGAGAACAATGGTAGAGAACTTCAGGAGGATCTAAATAATCTGCATGAGTGGTCAGAAAAGTGGCTAATGAAATTCAGTACTTCAAAATGTAAGGTAATGAGAATGGGTACAAGTGCAAGAAAGCCCAAGCTTGACTACTCGGTGGCTGGAGTACAACTTCAAGAGACAGAAAATGAGAGAGATCTAGGAGTAAACATACTGGCAGATTTGTCTCCAGAAATACATATAAATGGCATAGTAAGGGCAGCATATGCATTCTTATCAAATGTGAGGGTAGCCTTCAGGCACATGGACAAGGAAATGTTCAGAAATATTTATGTAACCTATGTGAGGCCAAAACTCGAATATGCAGCCCCCTTTTGGAATCCGCACTTGAAAAAGCACATAGCTAAGCTTGAAAAAGTTCAAAGACATGCCACGAAACTGGTGCCAGAAATACACAATCTCAGTTATGATGAGAGGCTGAGGGAATTAGACTTACCATCACTCGAAGCTAGAAGAGTGAGGGGGGATATGGTGACAGTCTTTAAATTCCTTCATGGTTATGATAGAGTGGATAGGGATCGATATTTTGATATGGCTGGCTCTAGAACTAGAGGTCATAGTTTGAAGCTTCGTAAGAAAACTTCTTTGCAGGATGTAAGGAAATACTTTTTCAGTGTAAGAGTAGTTGATAATTGGAATTGGCTAAGCGAGGAGGTAGTTAATGCTATCTCAATCTATAGTTTTAAGGACAGGTATGATAAGTATCACTAAGTATAAAATGGAACCGACCAGGAGACGGGAAGATACGAGCTTTGGGCTCTTTCCCGTAAACACAATTAGGTAATCACAATTAGGTAATCACGTACGTACATGCTAGAAGATTGAAGGGGATATGGTGACAGTCTTTAAATTCCTTCATGGTTATGATAAAGTGGATAGGGATCGATATATTGATATGGCTGGCTCTAGAACTAGAGGTCATAGTTTGAAGCTTTGTAAGAAAACTTCTTTTCAGGATGAAAGGAAGTACTTTTTAGTGTCAGAGTGGTTGATAATTGAAATTCGCTAAGCGAGGAGGTAGTTAATGCTAACTCAATCCATAGTTTTAAGGAGAGGTATGATAATTATCACTAAGTACAAAATGGAACCGATCAGGAGACGGGAGGATACGAGGTTTGGGCTCTTCCCGGAAGCACAATTAGGTAATCACAATTAGGTAATCACAAACATGTAGTCTGCATGAGGGGTCTGAATATTGGCTGATGAAATTCAATACTTCAAAATGAAAGGTAATGAGAACTGGTAAAGGTGCAAGAAGGCCCTAAGTTTGACTACTCGGTGACAGTAGTAGAACTTCAAGAGACAGAGAATGAGAGAGATCTAGGAGTTAACATACTGGCAGATTTGTCTCCAGAAATACATATTAATGGCATAGTAAGGGCAGCATATGCTTTCTTAGGAAATGTAAGGGTAACCTTAAGGCACATGGACAAGGAAATATTCAGAAATATTTGTAACCTATGTGAGGCCAAAGCTTGAATATGCAACCCCTCTTTGGAGTCCGTACTTAAAAAAGCACGTAGTTAAGCTGGAAAATGTTCAAAGACATGCCACGAAACTGGTGAGAGAAATATGCAATTTCAATTATGATGAGAGGCTGAGGGAATTAGAGTTACCATCACTCGAAGAGAGAAGATTGAGGGGAGATTTGGTAACAGCTTTTAAATTCCTTCATGGTTATGACAGAGTGGATAGGGATCGATATTTTGATATGGCTGGCACTACAACTGGAGGTCATAGTAATTGGAATCAGCTAAGCAAGGTGGTAATAAATGCTAACTCAATCCATAGTTTTAAGGGTAAGTATGATAAGCATCACTAAGTACAAAATGGAACCGATCAAGATACAGTAACTTTCGAAATTCGGGCTCTCTTCAGTAAGCACAATTAGGTAATTACATACATACAATTAGGTTATTTCAATTATGTAATTGCATACAAACATTTCAAGAGGTTGAAAACAAGCAAACGTGGTACCTGTCTTCAAAAGGGAAGGAGGGGTACAGTTTTAAACTGTAAACCTGTTTCCTTGAGCAGCATAGTATGCAAAGTTATGAAGAAACTAATAAGAAAACACACCTCTCTTCTCTTAGAATCCTTCAACTTTTTGTCATTGAGACAACATGGCTTCAGAGAAGTTAGTTCAACAGTGACAAGCTTATCATAATTATAGGATGAGGCAAGCCGTATCTGACGAGAAAGAGAGGGCTGAGCAAATTGTATGTTCCTAGACTTCCAGAAGGAATTTGATACTGTCTCACAAGGGAGACTTATCAAAAAGATGCAAGCAATGGCGAGAATAGGTGGAAATGCCTTGGAATGGATAAACACTTTCTTAGAAGGAAGGGAACAGAGGGTTAGAATAAGACACTCAGTGTCTGAATGGAAAGGGCTTAATAGTGGGGTTCCACAGGGTTCAGTTTTAGGGCCACTTTTGTCCTTGTATTTGTAAGTGACCTGCCAGGGTCTGTAAATTTATTCATGAATATGTTTGCAGATGATGCAAAGATTATAAAGA
>JAXCGZ010013579.1:67500-77056 GCA_037179515.1 Halocaridina rubra
CAAAGAGAGTGGCTTTGTCAGTGGGAGCGCAAGCTATAGAACTATCAGAACGAATGAGAGGGGGAAGGCTTGAGCTACAGATGTTTTTGGAGAGGTTTTTGGCTAAGGACCAGAAGCATTTGTCAGTGGGAGAGGAGTTAAGGTCATCAACTTTCCTTCTTATAAAGGAAGCCTTAGACCTTTGAATCTGAGCAGTACCGCGATTCCTAGCTATAATAAAAGAAGAGTCAGTTAAATCAGAAAGAGAGGTTAGGTAAGATCGGTGAGCCTGATTCCTAGCCTGGATGGCCATGGAGCAGGCACGGTCAAACCAAGGAGTAGGGGGAGAGAAAGTATTTGTAGAAGAGGGGATGTATGCCTCCATTCCCGCGGTCATGATCTCGGCAAATTTTAGAGCTACCTGATCAGGGTTGCGGGACCAAAAGCAGTAGCCATCCCATGGGAAGTCAAAGAGAAAGTTACGCAAATTTTCATGTTGGGTATGCTCGAAGTGCCAAAGGCGGCGCTGAGTAGGAGGGATTGGTGGTGGGGGAGCGAAAATGGAAGAGACTGAGACAATAGAATGGTCAGATTTACCAAGAGGGGAAGCACAGAATAAGAGTAGTTTGAAGGGTTAGAAGTAAAAAATAAGTCAAGAGTGTTTGCAGCATGTTCGTGACGATCAGGAACGCGAGTAGGATGTTTGATAATTTGCTCCAGATAGTGAGTAATAGAGAAAGCAAAGACCTCGCTTCCTCCCACATCAGTGTGAGAAGAATGAAGCCACTAACTGTGGTGTACACTGAAGTCTCCAATGTAGAGAACTTCAGCATGTGGGTGAGAAGATAGCTGGACTCTTGGCACGAGGACAGAAATTCAAAGAAAGACACAAACTCTGTGGAGTTCGGAGAACAGTAGCAGAAGCAAAGGAAGATAGTGGTAGTGGAGAGATAGACTTTTAGCTAGAGAACATCAAAGTCAGGAGATTCAAGGTCCATGAACCTCGCAGTAGGAGTGTTAGTGTTACAGTATGCACAGACCCCACCTTTGGAACGAAAACGAGTATACAAATTATAGTGAGAGGTTTGAAATGAGTCAGTGGAAGCATGAATAGACAGTTTGGGTTTATAACACCTACAATCAACAAAATCCTACCCCACCTGCGGGCCACAAGGGAAGGTCCACTTACCCTCAAGGGAGAACAACAAAGAATGAAAAGCTGGGTTTCAGATTGGAGGAGGAGCTTAGGGAGGAAAGTGCCCATATATGTATATATATATATATATATATATATATATATATATATATATATATATATATATATATATATATATATATATATATATATATATATATATATATATATATATATATATATATATATATATATATATATATATACGGTAGTAGAAATGGTTCTGCTCTTAACCTTGCACCTCCCAATAGATCTGCTTCTTTCACTCTTCACTATTCAAACATTCGTGGGCTGAACTCTAATCTTTCGTCTGTGGAACAGTACTTGGGCACTTTCCTCCCTAACCTCCTCCTCCTATCTAAAACCCAGCTGTCTATACATGCTTCCACTGACCCACTCCAAATCTCTCACTATAATCTGTATACTCGTTTTCGTTCCAAAGAAGGGGTTTGTGCATACTGTGAGGCACATGGACCTTGAATCTCCTGACTTTGATGTTCTCTGGCTAAAGGTCTATCCCTCCACTACCACTATCTTCCTTTGCTTCTGCTACTGTTCTCCGAACTCCACAGAGTTTGTGTCTTTCTTTGAATATCTCTACTCGTGCCAAGAATCCTTGCTCTCTTGTCACCTACATGCTGAAGTTCTCTACATTGGAGACTTCAATGTACACCACAGTGAGTGGCTTCATTCTTCTCACACTGATGTGGGAGGAAGCGAGGTCCTTGCTTTCTCAATTACTCATGATCTGGAGCAAATTATCAAACATCCTACTCGCGTTCCTGATCATCACAAACATGCTGCAAACACTCTTGACCTATTTTTTACTTCTAACCCTTCAAACTACTCTTATTCTGTGCTTTCCCCTCTTGGTGAATCTGACCACTCTATGATCTCTGTCTCTTCCATTTTCGCTCCCCCACCACCAATCCCTCCTACTCAGTGCCGCCTTTGGCACTTCAAGCAAACCCAATATGAAAATTTGCGTAACTTTCTCTCTGACTTCCCATGGGATGACTGCTGCTTTCGGTCCCGCAACCCTGATCAGGTAGCTCTAAAAGTTGCCGAGATCATGACCGCGGGAATGGAGGCGTACATCCCCTCTTCTACAAATACTTTTTCTCCCCCTAAACCTTGGTTTGACCGTGCCTGCTCCATGCTATCCAGGCTAGGAATCAGGCTCACCGATCTTACCTAGCCTCTCCTTCCGATTTAACTCGCTCTGCTTTTAATATAGCTAGGAATCGCTGTACTGCTCAGATTCGAAGGTCTAAGGCTTCCTTTATAAGAAGGAAAGTTGATGACCTTAACTCCTCTCCCACTGACAAATGCTTCTGGTCCTTAGCCAAAACCCTCTCCAAAAACTTCTGTATCTCAAGCTTTCCCCCTCTCATTCGTTCTGATGGTTCTATAGCTTGCTCTCCACTGACAAAACCACTCTCTTTGGCTCTCATTTTTCTGCCAACTCTTCTATCAACGATTCCAGCAAGATCAGGGGATGGGGCCTCATTAAGATTGTAATACACAAATGCTGATGGATTAGCTGGTAAGGCAGTAGAATTAAAAGATAGGATTCACAACAGTAAGGCAGATATAGTAGCAATTACAGAGACTAAGTTGAGTGAGGACATAAGCAGTGTCACAGTTTTTCCTACGGGCTTCAGAATACTAAGGGTTGAAAGATCTGAGAGGACTGGTTGAGGGATAGCACTGCTCATACGTGAAAGGATTCAAGTTGAAGAAATAAACTTGGCTATAGAAAGTGAGTTCAAGGAATTTCTTGTTGCTCGCATAAATACTGGGTCAGAGAGCATTATAATAACTGTTGTATACAACCCACCAAGGAACCAAAATAGGCTTGAAGTTTATGAGGAAAGTCATATAGGTACTATTGAAGTCGTAAACTCAGTTGTTAACATGGCACGGGGAAAAAAATGTAGGATTTTGATTATGGGAGACTTTAATCATAAAGAGATAGATTGGATAAATCTTGACCCACACAGTGGTGAGGACTCATTCGGGGCAAGATTCCTAGATTGCGTACAAGGGAATTTCCTACGCCAACATGTAATGGAACCAACAAGGGCCAGGGGTGGGGATGAGCCATCACTACTTGATCTAGTGTTCACAGATAATGTGTTGGATATTGAAAATATTGAGTATGAACCACCAATTGGAAAGAGTGACCACTGTGTGTTATTGATGGAGTATATCATTGAAGATATTCTTCCTGAGAGTAGAGGCACTGAGGACATGAGGAAGAACTGTCCGAAAGGAGATTACATCAAAATAAATGAGCTTTTTGCAGTTATTGACTGGAGAACCTTATTTTACAACAAATCTGTACAAGAAATGTATGACATCTTTTGTGAGAAATATAGGAAGATAGTAGATTGCTGCATACCTGTCACCAAAGTAGGTGTAATTCATGCCAGAGAGAAATTTTTCGATAATGGGTGTAAAAGAGCTAAGGAGTGGAGAGACAAATGCTGGAAAAGATATAGGAGGAGAAAAAAACATAAATGCCTGGCAAACCTACAAAAGAGCAAGAAATGACTACCTAAGTAAAAGGAGAGAGGCAGAGAGAGACTATGAGAGGGACATCACCAGGAAGGCTAAAGAAAATCCCAAGCTTTTCCACAGCTTTATCAGAGGAAAACTGAAGGTAAAAGAACAGGTTTTAAGGCTAAAGAGAGCGTATGGAAGCATCACTGAGACGGATGAAGAGATCTGCAAAGAATTGAACAAGGAGTTTCAGTCATAATTTACAGTAGAAAATACCCCACCCCCTCAGATTGCAGTGATAGAAGCTCAAGGGCCGGTATTAGAGAACATCAACCTTACAGCCACAGAGGTATGCAAAGCGCTGATGGATTTAGATGTTCATACAGCTACAGGTCCTGATGACATATCCCCTCATGTGCTTAAAAAATGCGCAAACACAATATCAGTGACACTAAGTATCATATTTAAGGAGTCACTGGAGTAGGGGGAGATTCCAAGATGCTGGAAAAAAGCAAATGTGATACCTATCTTCAAAAAGGGAAGGAGGGATACGGCTCTGAACTATAGACCAGTTTCCTTGACCAGCATAGTTTGCAAAGTTATGGAGAAACTACTAAGGAAACATATCTCTCTTCACTTGGAATCCTTCAACTTTTTGTCAGTGAGGCAACATGGCTTCAGAGAAGGTAGATCAACAGTAACAAACTTATTAGAATTTTATGATGAGGTAAGCCAAATCTTACAGGAAAGAGAGGGCTGGGCAGATTGCATATTCTTAGACTTCCAGAAAGCGTTTGACACTGTTCCACATGGCAGACTTATTAGGAAGCTGCAATCAATGGCTAGAATGTTTGGAAATGTTTTGGAATGGATAAAAACTTACTTAGAAGGAAGGGAACAGAGGGTTAGAGTAAGACACTCAGTGTCTGAATGGAGAAGAGTTAGTAGTGGAGTTCCACAGGGTTCAGTTTTAGGGCCACTTTTGTTCCTTGTATATGTAAATGACCTACCAGAGTCTGTAAATTCATTCATGAATATGTTTGCAGATGATGCAAAGATTGTGAAGAAAGTAAAAAACGAGAACAATGGTAGAGAACTTCAGGAGGATCTAAATAATCTGCATGAGTGGTCAGAAAAGTGGCTAATGAAATTCAATACTTCAAAATGTAAGGTAATGAGAATGGGTACAAGTGCAAGAAGGCCCAAGCTTGACTACTTGATGGCTGGAGTACAACTTCAAGAGACAGAAAATGAGAGAGATCTAGGAGTAAACATAATGGCAGATTTGTCTCCAGAAATACATATAAATGGCATAGTAAGGGCAGCATATGCATTCTTATCAAATGTAAGGGTAGCCTTCAGGCACATGGACAAGGAAATGTTCAGAAATATTTATGTAACCTATGTGAGGCCAAAACTCGAATATGCAGCCCCCTTTTGGAATCCGCACTTGAAAAAGCACATAGCTAAGCTTGAAAAAGTTCAAAGACATACCACGAAACTGGTGCCAGAAATACGCAATCTCAGTTATGATGAGAGGCTGAGGGAATTAGACTTACCATCACTCGAAGCTAGAAGAGTGAGGGGGGATATGGTGACAGTCTTTAAATTCCTTCATGGTTATGATAGAGTGGATAGGGATCGATATTTTGATATGGCTGGCTCTAGAACTAGAGGTCATAGTTTGAAGCTTCGTAAGAAAACTTCTTTGCAGGATGTAAGGAAATACTTTTTCAGTGTAAGAGTAGTTGATAATTGGAATTGGCTAAGCGAGGAGATAGTTAATGCTATCTCAATGCATAGTTTTAAGGACAGGTATGATAAGTATCACTAAGTCTAAAATGGAACCGATCAGGAGACGGAAAGATACGAGCTTTGAGCTCTTTCCCGTAAACTCAATTAGGTAATCACAATTAGGTAATCACCTGTTCCTCAGTCTTTTCCCCTTTCTAACCCTGTGCCCTCCCTTATCCTTTCTTCACGCAAAGTTCATAAGGTTCTTCGCTCGTTAAAGACGAACAAGGCATCTGATCCCGATGGTATCCCTGCAAGGTTCCTTAAGGAGTTTGCAGATGAACTGGATCCCGTTCTTTGCCATCTTTTTCGCCTCATTCATTTAACCAGTATCTATCCTTCATCTTGGAATCATGCTCTAGTTCAACTTGTTCCTAAGAAGGGTGAGCACTCTATTCCTTCTAACTACCGACCTATTGCTCGAACCTCCTCTATTGCTAAAGTTTTCGAAACTTTGCTCAATGTTCACTTCTTGAAATGCCTTGAATCTAACTCACTTATTTCCGATCACCAGCACAACTTCCACAAGGCAAGATCCACAAGGTGATCTCCTCTCCTATCTTACTCATGTATGGTCATCTTCTCTGAGGAACTATGAGGAATCCTTTGTCATCGCCCTTGATACCTCTAAGGCTTTTGACAGAGTCTGGCACAAAGCTCTGTTGGCCAAACTCCCTGCCTATGGCTTTATCCCTTCTATTTGTTCTTTGATTTCAAGTTTTCTTACTGACCATTCTATATCTGTAGTTGTTGATGGTGTGACATCTAGCCCTTTCTCTGTTACCAGTGGTGTTCCACAGGGCTCTGTTCTTTCACCTACTCTGCTCCTTCTCTTCATCAATGATCTTCTACAATCCCCATCTTCCTCTCTTCTTCGTACCTTTGCTGATGATTCTACAATTCACTTTTCCTCTGCTTTTTCTTCACAACCTTCATCTGTTACTCGCATTCAATCTCATATCACTCTTTCTTCTACTCTTAACTCCGATTTGCAGAGAGTATCTGAATGGGGCACTCAAAATTTAGTTAAATTCAATGCCTCTAAGACATAGTTTCTGGCTATCTCTTTATCTTCTTCTCCTCCTGATAACCCTATTGTCTTCGAAACTAATGAAACTTACACTCTTAACTCTATCAATATATTAGGAATCCATATAGCTTCTAACCTGTCTTGGAGGAATCACATAATCCAAATTTCTAAATCTTCATCCAAAAAATTGGGGGTTTTGTTTCGTTTTCGTCATTACTTTTCCTCATTGCAGTTACTTAAAATTTACAAAGGTCATATCCGCCCCTGCTTAGAATACTGCTCACACATCTGGGGTGCTTCTTCCTTTACTTATCTTCTTGATAGGGTTGAATCTAAAGCAGTCAGACTCATTAATGATCCTTCTTTTACTTCTCACAGTGAGTCTTGTAGTGGGAGGACGTGTACGCATTGAGCTCCCGATAATATTGCGTTTATCAAGTGACAGAGTTTAAATGCACAGCTATAAAATTAACGAAAGCATACTGAAATATAAATCTTCAAATTTAAGTCAGAGTGATTATTACAACTTTTGTGTTTAAAAAGATACAAAGAAAATTCATTATAATCTTATAACATATCAGAAACCGTTGAGAGTGTCTCTCCCAGTGTTACCGATTTCAACCACAACCACTCGCGACCGACCTAAAAAGGACCTTTCTTAGGTGAACCTGCAGTTCCCCTCATACCGCAGTTTCCCTCCCATTCACACCAGAATGTCCTCATCGGAAAATGTTGACCTTTATGACCTTACGTGTGTGTGACAGAGTGTTTCGCTCAAAGTCAACAGAGGCTGTTAGATGCCTTATTAAATAAATTAGTAACATAACTGTTATTTTCTAACTAAAAAAATAATTCCCACTTCTTGACTTTCGCAGATTATGATTATTTGCAATTTGTATTTTAGCTTATAGCTAATTTTAAATATACCTTATTCACTCTTCTTGTATGTGTAGAAGTATAGCCCCGATATAAAGGCTGCTCCTATTTTTCTGTCTGCTACGAGCCAAGAAAATTATGAGAGAGAAAAAACCCAGTAACCTAACTTTGCATTATTATTCTCGTTTTATTTTATTTGCTTCCACTTGTTGCACCTAAAATTACTGTCTCTCCCTTGCATCTCTGCTATAATTGCCTGCCAGGGACCACCACTAAAATAGTCCTTAAAATGATATCAGAGCCAATTACTGCTCTAGAAATGTATCCTACAGATGAACTCACCAGGAGGAACAAGGAGACGCTCTCTTTTGGTGCCGAGACTGCCCGGAGGCAACATCTCGCCTGGGCAGTCTAAGTTTATTTCAAATCTTAATTACGTGGCATCTTCACAGGAATTCATCTAGCACAACAAGGTGAGGGATAGTGTATGGTAAAGCTCGTGGGTCAAGCAAATTGGTTTATTTTCGAGAATTAGTTACATTCGTTACTGGATAAATCTTATGGATTTATATTCTCAGATTCCATTCCCATACACACGAAATTTTGTAGATTACCAAACTGGAATCTCACATGCCAAAGTTAATTCCTTAACCTGTAAATTACAGCTGATATATATTGCTGAGAAGTTTCTTTTCACTGAATGTGATAAACGAAAATCTCATCCTCTGAAGACTGGTTATGAGCCCGTAAAAATCTATCTCTTTTCCTAATAAATTCTAATTTCATTTCACCCCTTTCTATCATCGTAAATAAAGTGTTTTTCGTCAAAAACTCGTCAATAAAGCTATTTGCTAAACAAAATGCAAATATTTAAAAGGTAATTTTTCCCAGTTGGCTTTGCAAATATTTCTTGTTAACCACAATTTAATGAATGCATACCGTATTTATCTTGTTAATTCTTCATATGTTGGGGATAAAGTGTTTTGAGTTATAAGTTGCAAATACCTCAAAAGGTGGTTTTGCACCCTTTTATTTCATTGCAAAGTTCTTGATAACTAAAAGTGAATGAATACTGTATTTATCTCGTAGATTCTTCCTTTATCCTAAATAGAGTGTTACCATATTAATTGTTAATCAGTAATAAGCATTGCAACTTTTGTGGTTGCCCACAATTTAAGGAATACATACAGTACTGTATTTGTCTTGCTTATTCTTCATTTATTGTGAATATATTGTTTTTCTTTAAAACCAGTAAAGAATTAATGATTTTGTATGCTATTATGGTAGCATAAATATTTCTGGTTAGCTGTGAATAACCAATATATTTTTATCCAGTAAAATGACATTGGAAACTCATTATAGGTGTGCTCATGCTTTCAGTTTCCCATTATAAACAGTGTGTCATTTCTGTTTCTGAAATTGCAGTGTCCTGTATTCTACTCTGCCTGTGTGACAGAGGTAATCATCGAGTTGAGGCCAAAGTCTTGGCATACGTCCGTGGTGCCGGGAAACGAAATCGTACTCACCACCTCCGGGATTCAAGGCAGCATTTCATAAAATTTAATTTGAGAAATTTAATTCAATTCTTTTAATGTCATTGCATTTCCAAAATTAAAAGAAAGTTGAATTCTGAGTTTCATTTAACCGACTAATGGTAATAGAGATGGGGTGTTCAAGTACAAATATCTGTCCTGTCTGTTTGTGAGCTCTTAACCGAGCTCGGTACTTTGAGTCCCCTTAGTAAAACAGAATCTTAACAACACACTAGCATCCTAAATCCCCACAAGATTTGGCGCTCGAACAGGGACCAGAACAGACAGACTGATTTTATAAATTTATTTTTATTTTGCTTTTTAACATTGCACCTGAAACCCGATTACCATTGGCTCGATTATTGAAATGAATGAATCTTAGGCTGCACACGAAAATTTTCGCGCTAGAAATGTTGCGGATAAGAAATTTTTCTTTATTTTCAATATTGATTATGGTAACTAATATTTTCTTGTTTCCCATGTGGTAAACAGTCTATCAGGAAATCTACATGAGATTATGTGGTAACAGACTTTAGAAATTTTGCATGACGAGAAGATGTGTTATATAAAATTTCATTTATTTGCGTGATAAGATTGAGTTTTAAAGCATTCGTGTTTTATATATCCGTTAAAGGGTGATACTTG
>JAXCGZ010013580.1:0-2500 GCA_037179515.1 Halocaridina rubra
ATATATATAATCAGATAAGCACTTTACATATGTAAAAACAAAGAAACAAATAAATGATTCATATATATATATATATATATATATATATATATATATATATATATATATATATATATATATATATATATATATATATATATATATATATATATATAATCAGATAAGCACATTACATATGTGAAAACAAAAAAACAAAAAAATTATTCATATATATATATATATATATATATATATATATATATATATATATATATATATATATATATATATATATATATATATATATATATATATCTATATATATATATATATATATATATATATATATATATATATATATATATATATATATATATATATATATATATATATATATATATCTATATATATATATATATATATATATATATATATATATATATATATATATATATATATATATATATATATATATGTATGCAAGGGATGGAGTGCATCTTTCTAATTCAGGTGTCTCGGTATTGGCTGGTATGATAGACAGAGCGGTAGTGGGAATTTTGTTAGATACAAATAATGAAATAAATAATACTTGTGCAGAGAAATTTGTCAGTAAGGGTTCAGTAAATAGTGGGTCAAATAACTTGGAGTTTAAGGATAATAACCATTTGTTAGATATAACAAATATTAACAAAAAGACTAGCCACAAGAAGGGTAAACCTAGGGAATGTTTAAAAGTATATTATACAAATAGCCGTAGTTTAGGTAACAAGATAGAAGAACTGAGAGCCATAGTATGTAGTGAGAGATCGGATATAATATGCATTAGTGAAAGTTGGATTAATTTAGAGAGCAAACACCTTAAATCTGAGTACATAATTACAGGATATAAACTTTATAATGCAGATCACAGTGTAGACAGAAGAGGGGGAGGGGTAATTATGTATATTAAAGATAGCCTCAGAAGCTGCACTAAGTATGGAATTAAGACAAATCTAAATTCTGAAACCTTATGGGTTGAAATTAAAAATAATGTAGAAAGTCTAGTTGTAGGAGTAGTCGACAGACCACCTGATCTAGGTAATATAAATTCGCAATTTATATACGATGAAATTTCTGAAGTGACCAGGTCAAATAGAGTTTGCATTGTAGGCGATTTTAATTTTAGAAATATTAACTGGGAAACCATAACAGGTGATAGTAGCTCTAAGGAGTTTTTGGAAGTAGTAGAAGACAATATCCATTCTCAGCATGTACCTAAAGCAACATGGGGGGTGAATATACTGGATTTAGTTCTTAGTAATAGAGAGAATATGGTTACAAATTCAGAAGTTGGTGAACCATTGGGCAACAGTGACCATGATTCCATTAGATATAACATAATTTTCAAGGAAAATAATAATATTGTTCCAACTTTAGAGCAGAAGATTTTGAGGTCTTAAAAACTAAATTATCTAATGAGGTATGGGAAGGGATTTCTGGGGGTACAGATGTGGGTAGTTAATCCAGCAGGTCAGGTCCCAGGTAGCAGATTACCCCGAAAATTGAGTACCACAGGCCAAGGATTATCACAAGATAAGATCAATACAGTAAATTCTCTCACAGGAAAGAACAGCAGTCCGTCAGTTAATATAAATTTGGATGAAGAATATAACAATTTTGTCATGACTCTTAAGAATAGTCAGAGAGACTATATTCCCATGAAACATTTCAGATCAAGTAAAAATTACCCAAAATGGATGAACAATAGAATAAAGAATCTTATAGGTATTAAAAGAGGAATATACAGGAAAGTAAAAAGAGGTGAAGAGCAGGTGAGGCAGCAATATATACAGTTAAACAGGGAAGTTGAAAAGATAGTTAGAGAGTCGAAAAGAAATTACGAAGTTAGAATAGCAGGAGAAGCTAAAGAAAATCCTAAAGGGTTTTGTCAACATTATCAAACAAAATTTAAGGAAATAGTCGGACCAATTGAAGTAGCCAATGGCCATATCACAGATGATGATAAAGTGATGTGTACATGTTTAAATGATTATTTCTTATCTGTATTTACCAATGAAAACTTGGAATATATTCCGGAGGTAGAATCCATTTACAGAGACAGTCCCGATAATATACTTAGTTCAATAAATATTACGAGAGAGGAGGTAATAAAAGAAATAGATAAATTAAAGGCTCATAAATCTCCGGGACCTGATGGAATATATGCTAGAATATTAAAGGAATGCAAGGAAGAGCTTAGTTGTCCACTAACTGCATTATTTAATAATTCAATAAAATTAGGATCGGTACCCATGGAGTGGAAATTGGCAGATGTGGTACCAATATTTAAAAAAGGAGAACGAGTTAAAAAGAATAATTATAGGCCTGTAAGTATAACGTCAACAGTGGGTAAGATTCTAGAATCCATCATTGCAAATAAAATAAGGGCACATCTAGAATTACACAGACTGATAAAATTTTCACAACACGGGTTTCTAAAGGGTTTTTCGTGCCTTACAAACTTACTTTCTTTTTACTCAGA
>JAXCGZ010013580.1:15000-32500 GCA_037179515.1 Halocaridina rubra
CCTTGACTTAGTAATCATAAGTCCTAGGTTCGAGTCCCGGTTGGGGTAAAAAATGACTCATGTTTTCACATATGTAATGTGCTTATATGTATTTCATGGCCCGAATGAGATTGGGAATTGAATTAAATGCTAAAATGAAGCCACGAGTGAGGTTGGGGAATCTGTAATATGAACATAGTGGCATTCAGTTAGAATGCGTTCATTCCTAAGTATAGCAGATATAAGCTATAAGGTTGGATTCCTTTTAACCTTCTGTGGTGTAGTGGTAGTGCCTTGACTTAGTAATCATAAGTCCTAGGTTCGAGTCCCGGTCGGGGTAAAAAATGATTCATGTTTTCACATATGTAATGTGCTTATATGGATTTCATGGCCCGAATGAGATTTGGAATTGAATTAAATGCTAAAATGAAGCCACGAGTGAGGTTGGGAATCTGTAATATGAACATAGTGGCATTCAGTTAGAATGAGTTCATTCCTAAGTATAGCAGATATAAGCTATAAGGTTGGATTCCTTTTAACCTTCTGTGGTGTAGTGGTAGCGCCTTGACTTAGTAATCATAAGTTCCTAGGTTCGAGTCCCGGTTGGGGTAAAAAATGATTCATGTTTTCACATATGTAATGTGCTTATATGTATTCCATGGCCCGAATGAGATTGGGAATTGAATTAAATGCTAAAATGAAGCCACGAGTGAGGTTGGGGAATCTGTAATATGAACATAGTGGCATTCAGTTAGAATGCGTTCATTACTAAGTATAGCAGATATAAGCTATAAGGTTGGATTCCTTTTAACCTTCTGTGGTGTAGTGGTAGCTCCTTGACTTAGTAATCATAAGTCCTAGGTTCGAGTCCCGGTCGGGGTAAAAAATGATTCATGTTTTCACATATGTAATGTGCTTATATATATATATATATATATATATATATATATATATATATATATATATATATATATATATATATATATATATATATATATATATATATATATATATATAGAGAGTAGTTATTAATTTCGTGACCTATACTGGTCACCTTCTCAAAGTACTTTGAGAAGGTGACCAGTTTAGGTCATGAAATTAATAAGTACTTTGTATATATATATATATATATATATATATATATATATATATATATATATATATATATATATATATATATATATATATATATATATATAAATATATATATCCAAGCAAGCACATTACATATGTGAAAACATGAATTATTTTTTACCCTTACCGGGACACGAACATAGGACTTATAATTACTAAGTCAAGGCGTTACCAACTACACACCACAGAAGGTTAAAAGGAATCTAACCTTATAGCTTATATCTGCTATACTTAGGGATGAACGCATTCTATCTGAATGCCACTATGTTCATATTACAGATTCCCCAACCTCACTCGTGGGATTCATCCCTAAGTATAGCAGATATAAGCTATAAGGTTAGATTCCTTTTAACCTTCTGTGGAGTGTAGTTGGTAGTGCCTTGACTTAGTAATTATAACTCCTAGGTTCGGGTCCCGGTCGTGGTAAAAATTGATACATGTTTTCACATATGTAATGTGCTTGCTTGGTTATTGTATGACCCGAATGAGATTGGGAATTGAATTAAATGCTAAAATGAAGCCAAGAGTGAGGTTGGTCAATCTGTAATATGAACATAGTGGCATTCAGATAGAATGCGTTCATCCCTATGTATAGCAGATATAAGCTATAAGGTTAGATTCCTTTTAACCTTCTGTGGTGTGTAGTTGGTAGCGCCTTGACTTAGTAATTATAAGTCCTAGGTTCGAGTCCCAGTCGGGGTAAAAAATTATTTATGTTTTCACATATGTAATGTGCTTGCTTGGTAATTGTATGACCCGAATGAGAATGGGAATTGAATTAAATGCTAAAATGAAGCCTCTAGTGAGGTTGGGGAATCTATAATATGAACATTGTGGCATTCAGTTAGAATGCGTTCATCCCTAAGTATAGCAGATATAAGCTATAAGGTTAAATTCCTTTTAACCTTCTGTGGTGTGTAGTTGGTAGCGCCTTGACTTAGTAATTATAAGTCCTAGGTTCGAGTCCCGGTTGGAGTAAAAAATGATTCATGTTTTCACATATGTAATATGCTTGCTTGGTTATTGTATGACCCGAATGAGATTGGGAATTGAAGTAAATGCTAAAATGAAGCCATGAGTGAGGTTGGGGAATCTGTAATATGAACATAGTGGCATTCAGATAGAATGCATTCATCCCTATGTATAGCAGATATAAGCTATAATGTTAGATTCGTTTTAACCTTCTGTGGTGTGTAGTTGGTAGCGCCTTGACTTAGTAATTATAAGTCCTAGGTTCGAGTCCCGGTCGGGGTAAAAAATGATTCATGTTTTCACATGTGTAATGTGCTTGCTTGGTTATTGTATGCCCCGAATGAGATTGGGAATTGAATTAAATGCTAAAATGAAGCCACGAGTGAGGCCATGGAATCTGTAATATGAACATAGTGGAATTCAGATAGAATGCGTTCATCCCTAAGTATAGCAGATATAAGCTATAAGGTTAGATTCCTTTTAACCTTCTGTGGTGTGTAGTTGGTAGCACCTTGACTTAGTAATTATAAGTCCTAGGTTCGAGTCCCGGCGTTGTAAAAAATGATTCATGTTTTCACATATGTAATGTGCTTGCTTGGTTATTGTATGAGCCGAATGAGCTTGGGAATTGAATTAAATGCTAAAATGAAGCCACGAGTGAGGTTGGGGAATCTGTAATATGAACATAGTGGATTTCAGATAGAATGCGTTCGTCACTAAGTATAGCAGATATAACCTATAAGGTTAGATTCCTTTTAACCTTCTGTGGTGATTAGTTGGTAGCGCCTTGACTTAGTAATTATAAGTCCTAGGTTCGAGTCCCGGTTATGGCAAAAAATGATTCATATATATATATATATATATATATATATATATATATATATATATATATATATATATATATATATATATATAATATATATATATCTATATATATATATATATATATATATATATATATATATATATATATATATATACATATATATATATATATATATATATATATATATTATATATATATATATATATATATATATATATATATATATATATATATATATATATATATATATATATATATATATATATATATATATATATATATATATATATATATATATATATATATATATATATATATATATATATATATATATATTATATATATATATATATATATATATATATATATATATATATATATATATATATATATATATATATATATATATATATATATATATATATATATATATATAGGCTAGGAATCAGGCTCACCGATCTTACCAAGCCTCTCCTTCCGATTTAATTCACTCTGCTTTTATTATAGCTAGGAATCGTTGTACAGCTCAAATTCGAATGTCTAAGGCTTCCTTTATAACAAGGAAAGTTGATGACCTGAACTCCTCTCCCACTGACAAATGCTTCTGGTCCTTAGCCAAAAACCTCTACAAAACTTCTGTAGCTCAAGCTTTCCCCCTCTCATTCGTTCTGATGGTTCTATAGCTTGCTCTCCCACTGACAAAACCACTCTCCTTGGCTCTCATTTTTCTGCTAACTCTTCTATCAACGATTCCAGCGCCCCTGTTCCTCAGTCTTTTCCCCTTTCTAACCATATGCCCTCCCTTATCCTTTCTTCACTCAAAGTTCATAAGGTTCTTCGCTCGCTAAAGACAAACAAGGCATCTGGTCCCAATGGTATCCCTACAAGGTTTCTTAAGGAGTTTGCAGATGAACTGGCTCCCGTGCTTTGCCGTCTTTTTTGCCTCATTCTGTCAACCAGTATCTATCCTTCATCTTGGAAGCATGCTCTAGTTCAACCTGTTCCTAAGAAGGGTGACCGCTATATTCCTTCTAACTACCGACCTATTGCTCTAACCTCCTCTATTGCTAAAGTTTTCGAAACCTTGCTCAATGCTCACTTCTTGAAACGCCTTGTATCTAACTCACTTATCTCCGATCACCTGTATGGCTTCCGCAAGGCAAGATCCACTGGTGATCTCTTGTCCTATCTTACTCATGTATGGTCATCTTCTCTAAGGAACTATGGGGAATCCTTTGTCGTCACCCTTGATATCTCTAAGGCTTTTGACAGAGTCTGTCACAAGGCTCTGTTGGCCAAACTCCCTGCCTATGGCTTTACTCCTTCTTTCTGTTCTCTGATTTCAGTTTTCTTACTGACTGTTCTATATCTGTAGATGTTGATGGCGCAACATCTAGCCCTTTCTCTGTGTCCAGTGGTGTTCCACAGAGCTCTGTTCTTTCACCTACTCTCTTCCTTCTCTTCATCAATGACCTTCTACAATCCCCATCTTCCTCTCTTCTTCCTGCCTTTGCCGATGATTCTTTCCTTCACTTTTCCTCTGCCTTATCTTCACAACCTTCATCTGTTAATCGTAATCAATCTCGTATCACTCTTTCTTCTACTCTTAACTCCGATTTGCAGAGAGTATCTGAATGGGGCACTCAAAATTTAGTTAAATTCAATGCCTCCAAGACAAAGTTTCTTGCTATCTCTTTATCTTCTTCTCCTCCTGATAACCCTATTGTCTTCGAAACTAATGAAATTTACCCTCTTAACTCTATTAATATATTAGGAATCCATATAGCCTCTAACTTGTCTTGAAGGAATCTCATAATCCAAATATCTAAATCTTCATCCAAAAAATTGGAGTTTTTGTTTCGTTTTCGTCATTACTTTTCCTCATTGCAGTTACTTAAAATTTACAAAGGTCTTATCCGCCCCTGCTTAGAATACTGCTCACATATCTGGGGTGCTTCTTCCTTTACTTATCTTCTTGATAGGGTTGAATCTAAGGCGGTCAGACTCATTAATGATCCTTCTCTGACTTCTAACCTGGATTCTCTCTCTCTTCGCCGTAAGATATCTTCCCTTTCGCTTTTCTATCGCTACTATTTCCATCACTGCTCTGATGAATTGGCGAGTTGCATCCCTCCTCCACTGCCGAGGCCGCTTAACGCTCGCCAAGCGGCCTCATCTCACAGGTACTGTGTGGAGATTTGTAGCTCACGGATTGGTCGGTGCAGCGACTGCTTCTTCCCATCTACCTCCAGAATCTGGAACTCTCTTCCTCCTTCTGTCTTTCCTAATTCTTATGACGTTTTATCCTTTAAAAAGCAGATCTATCGTCATCTCAGAGCCTAGTCCTCCATATCTCTTGGTCCTCTTTACTTTGACTGTTTTTTTCTGTCTGTCGTTTTCATATGTGTGACATTACCTCATCTCTGCTTTGCCCTTAAACTTTTTCTTTTCCTTCGTCTTGGTATTTTCTCGTGCCCGGGCCTTTGATGATGAGGGCAGCTTCTGCCTGTCCCGGTGTCACACTTAAAAAAAAAAAAAAAAAAAAAAAAATATATATATATATATATATATATATATATATATATATATATATATATATATATATATATATATATATATATATATATATGTGTGTGTGTGTGTGTGTGTGTGTGTGTGTGTGTGTGTGTGTGTGTGTGTGTGTGTGTGTGTGTTTGTGAGTGAGATTACCTAACTGTGTTTACGGGAAAGAGCCCAAAGCTCGTATCTTCCCGTCTCCTGATCGGTTCCATTTTATACTTAGTGATACTTATCATACCTGTCCTTAAAACTATGGATTGAGATAGCATTTACTACCTCCTCGCTTAGCAAATTCCAATTATCAACTACTCTTACACTGAAAAAGTATTTCCTTACATCCTGCAAAGAAGTTTTCTTACGAAGCTTCAAACTATGACCCCTAGTTCTAGAGCCAGCCATATCAAAATATCGATCCCTATCCACTCTATCATAACCATGAAAGAATTTAAAGACTGTCAACATATCCCCCCTCACTCTTCTAGCTTCGAGTGATGGTAAGTCTAATTCCCTCAGCCTCTCATCATAACTGAGATTGCGTATTTCTGGCACCAGTTTCGTGGCATGTCTTTGAACTTTTTCAAGCTTAGCTATGTGCTTTTTCAAGTGCGGATTCCAAAAGGGGGCTGCATATTCGAGTTTTGGCCTCACATAGGTTACATAAATATTTCTGAACATTTCCTTGTCCATGTGCCTGATGGCTACCCTTACATTTGATAAGAATGCATATACTGCCCTTACTATGCCATTTATATTTATTTCTGGAGACAAATCTGCCAGTATGTTTACTCCTAGATCTCTCTCATTTTCTGTCTCTTGAAGTTGTACTCCAGCCACCGAGTAGTCAAGCTTGGGCCTTCTTGCACTTGTACCCATTCTCATTACCTTACATTTTGAAGTATTGAATTTCATTAGCCACTTTTCTGACCACTCATGCAGATTATTTAGATCCTCCTGAAGTTCTCTACCATTGTTCTCGTTTTTTTACTTTCTTCACAATCTTTGCATCATCTGCAAACATATTCATGAATGAATTTACAGACTCTGGTAGGTCATTTACATATACAAGGAACAAAAGTGGCCCTAAAACTGAACCCTGTGGAACTCCACTACTAACTCTTCGCCATTCAGACACTGAGTGTCTTACTCTAACCCTCTGTTCCCTTCCTTCTAAGTAAGTTTTTATCCATTCCAAAACATTTCCTCCTATTCTAGCCATTGATTGCAGCTTCCTAATAAGTCTCCCATGTGGAACAGTGTCAAACGCTTTCTGGAAGTCTAGGAATATGCAATCTGCCCAGCCCTCTCTTTCCTGTAAGATTTGGCTTACCTCATCATAAAATTCTAATAAGTTTGTTACTGTTGATCTACCTTCTCTGAAGCCATGTTGCCTCACTGACAAAAAGTTGAAGGATTCCAAGTGAAAAGAGATATGTTTCCTTAGTAGTTTCTCCATAACTTTGCAAACTATGCTGGTCAAGGAAACTGGTCTATAGTTCAGAGCCGTATCCCTCCTTCCCTTTTTGAAGATAGGTATCACATTTGCTTGTTTCCAGCATCTTGGAATCTTCCCCGACTCCAGTGACTCCTTAAATATGATACTTAGTGCCACTGATATTGTGTTTGCGCATTTTTAAGCACATGAGGGGTTATGTCATCAGGACCTGTAGCTTTATGAACATCTAAATCCATCAGCGCTTTGCATACCTCTGTGGCTGTAAGGTTGATGTTCTCTAATACCGGCCCTTGAGCTTCTATCACTGCAATCTTAGGGCGTGGGGTATTTTCTACTGTAAATACTGACTGAAACTCCTTGTTCAATTCTTTGCAGATCTCTTCATCCGTCTCAGTGATGTTTCCATCCGCTCTCTTTAGCCTTAAAACCTGTTCTTTTACCTTCTGTTTTCCTCTGATAAAGCTGTGGAAAAGCTTGGGATTTTCTTTAGCCTTCCTGGTGATGTCCCTCTCATAGTCTCTCTCTGCCTCTCTCCTTTTACTTAGGTAGTCATTTCTTGCTCTTTTGTAGGTTTGCCAGGCATTTATTTTTTTTTCCTCCTATACCTTTTCCAGCATTTGTCTCTCCACTCCTTAGCTCTTTTACACCCATTATCGAACCATTTCTCTCTGGCATGAATTACACCTACTTTGGTGACAGGTATGCAGCAATCTACTATCTTCCCATATTTCTCACAAAAGATGTCATACATTTCTTGTACAGATTTGTTGTAAAATAAGGTTCTCCAGTCAATAACTGCAAAAAGCTCATTCATTTTGGTGTGTGTGTGTGTGATTACCTAATTGTGATTACCTAATTGTGTTTACGGGAAAGATCCCAAAGCTCGTATCTTCCCGTCTCCTGATCTGTTCCATTTTATACTTAGTGATACTTATCATACCTGTCCTTAAAACTATGGATTGAGATAGCATTAACTACCTCCTCGCTTAGCAAAACCCAATTATCAACTACTCTTACACTGAAAAAGTATTTCCTTACATCCTGCAAAGAAGTTTTCTTACGAAGCTTCAAACTATGACCTCTAGTTCTAGAGCCAGCCATATCAAAATATCGATCCCTATCCACTCTATCATAACCATGAAGGAATTTAAAGACTGTCACCATATCCCCCCCTCACTCTTCTAGCTTCGAGTGATGGTAAGTCTAATTCCCTCAGCCTCTCATCATAACTGAGATTGCATATTTCTGGCACCAGTTTCGTGGCATGTCTTTGAACTTTTTCAAGCTTAGCTATGTGCTTTTTCAAGTGCGGATTCCAAAAGGGGGCTGCATATTCGAGTTTTGGCCTCACTTAGGTTACATAAATATTTCTGAACATTTCCTTGTCCATGTGCCTGAAGGCTACCCTTACATTTGATAAGAATGCATATGCTGCCATTACTATGCCATTTATATGTATTTCTGGAGACAAATCTGCCAGTATGTTTACTCCTAGATCTCTCTCATTTTCTGTCTTTTGAAGTTGTACTCCTGCCACCGAGTAGTCAAGCTTGGGCCTTCTTGCACTTGTACCCATTCTCATTACCTTACATTTTGAAGTATTGAATTTCATTAGCCACTTTTCTGACCACTCATGCAGATTATTTAGATCCTCCTGAAGCTCTCTACCATTGTTCTCGTTTTTTACTTTCTTCACAATCTTTGCATCATCTGCAAACATATTCATGAATGAATTTACAGACTCTGGTAGGTCATTTACATATACAAGCAACAAAAGCGGCCCTAAAACTAAACCTTGTGGAACTCCACTACTAGCTCTTCTCCATTCAGACACTGAGTGTCTTACTCTAACCCTCTGTTCCCTTCCTTCTAAGTAAGTTTTTATCCATTCCAAAACATTTCCACCTATTCTAGCCATTGATTGCATCTTCCTAATAAGTCTCCCATGTGGAACAGTGTCAAACGCTTTCTGGAAGTTTAGGAATATGCAATCTGCCCAGCCCTCTCTTTCCTGTAAGATTTGGCTTACCTCATCATAAAATTCTAATAAGTTTGTTACTGTTGATCTACCTTCTCTGAAGCCATGTTGCCTCACTGACAAAAAGTTGAAGGATTCCAAGTGAAGAGAGATATGTTTCCTTAGTAGTTTCTCCATAACTTTTCAAACCATGCTGGTCAAGGAAACTGGTCTATAGTTCAGAGCCGTATCCCTCCTTCCCTTTTTGAAGATAGGTATCACATTTGCTTGTTTCCAGCATCTTGGAATCTCCCCCGACTCCAGTGACTCCATAAATATGATACTTAGTGCCACTGATATTGTGTTTGCGCATTTTTTAAGCACATGAGGGGATATGACATCAGGTCCTGTAGCTTTATGAACATCTAAATCCATCAGCGCTTTGCATACCTCTGTGGCTGTAAGGTTGATGTTCTCTAATACCGGCCCTTGAGCTTCTATCACTGCAATCTGAGGGGTTGGGGTATTTTCTACTGTAAATACTGACTGAAACTCCTTGTTCAATTCTTTGCAGATCTCTTCATCCGTCTCAGTGATGCTTCCTTCCGCTCTCTTTAGCCTTGAAAAATGTTCTTTTACCTTCAGTTTTCCTCTGATAAAGCTGTGGAAAAGCTTGGGATTTTCTTTAGCCTTCCTGGTGATGTCCCTCTCATAGTCTCTCTCTGCCTCTCTCCTTTTACTTAGGTAGTCATTTCTTGCTCTTTTGTAGGTTTGCCAGGCATTTATGTTTTTTCTCCTCCTATACCTTTTCCAGCATTTGTCTCTCCACTCCTTAGCTCTTTTACACCCATTATCGAACCATTTCTCTCTGGCATGAATTACACCTACTTTGGTGACAGGTATGCAGCAATCTACTATCTTCCCATATTTCTCACAAAAGATGTCATACATTTCTTGTACAGATTTGTTGTAAAATAAGGTTTTCTAGTCAATAACTGCAAAAAGCTCATTCATTTTGATGTAATCTCCTTTCGGATAGTTCCTCCTCATGTCCTCAGTGCCTCTACTCTCAGGATGAATATCTTCAATGATATACTCCATCAACAACACACAGTGGTCACTCTTTCCAATTGGTGGTTCATACTCAATTTTTTCAATATCCAACACATTATCTGTGAACACTAGATCAAGTAGTGATGGCTCATCCCCACCCCTGGCCCTTGTTGGTTCCATTACATGTTGGTGTAGGAAATTCCCTTGTACACAATCTAGGAATCTTGCCCCGAATGAGTCCTCACCACTGTGTGGGTCAAGATTTATCCAATCTATCTCTTTATGATTAAAGTCTCCCATAATCAAAATCCTACATTTTTTTTCCCGTGCCATGTTAACAACTGAGTTTATGACTTCAATAGTACCTATATGACTTTCCTCATAAACTTCAAGCCTATTTTGGTTCCTTGGTGGGTTGTATACAACAGTTATTATAATGCTCTCTGACCCAGTATTTGTGTGTGTGTGTGTGTTTATGGGTGTGTGATTGCGTGTGTGTGCGTGTGTGTGTGTGTGTGTGTGTGTGTGTGTGTGTGTGCGTGTGTATGTGTGTGTGTGTGGTGTGTGTGTGTGTGTGTGTGTGTGTGTGTGTGTGTGTGTAATTACCCAATTGTGCTTACGGGAAAGAACCCAAAGCTCGTAACTTCCCGTCTCCAGATCGGTTCCGTTTTGTACTTTGTGATGATTATCATACTTTTCCTATAAACTATGGATTGAGTTAGTATTAATTACCTCCTCGTTGAGCGAATTCCAATTATCAACTACTCTTACACGAAAAAAAGTACTTCTTTACATCCTACAAATAAATTTTCTGACGAAGCTTCAAACTATGACCTTTATTTCTAGTGTCAGCCATATTAAGATATTGATCCCTATCCACTCTATCATAACCATGAAGGAATTTAAAGACTGTCACCATATCCCCCCCTCACTCTTCTAGCTTCGAGTGATGGTAAGTCTAATTCCCTCAGCCTCTCATCATAACTGAGATTGCGTATTTCTGGCACCAGTTTCGTGGCATGTCTTTGAATTTTTTCAGCTTAACTTAGTTCTTCTTCAAGTGTATGTGTGTCTGATTATCTAACTGTGATTACCTAATTGAGCTTAGGGGAAAAATCCCAAAGCTCGTATCTTCCCGTCTCCTGATCGATTCCATTTTGTACTTAGTGATATTTGTCGTTCCTGTCCTTAAAACCATTCTCGTTTCTTACTTTCTTCACAATCTTTGCATCATCTGCAAATATATTCATGAATGACTTTACAGACTCTGGTAGGGATTGACATATACAAGGAACAAAAGTGGCCCTAAAACTGAACCCTGTGGAACTCCAGTACTAACTCTTCTGCAATCAGACACTGAGTGTCTTACTCTAACCCTCTGATCCCTTCCTTATAAGTAAGCTTTTATCCATTCCAAGACATTTCTACCTATTCTAGCCATTCTTGCATCTTCTTAATAAGTCTCCTGTGTGGAACAGAGTAAAATGATTTTTGCAAGACTATGAATATGCAATCTGCCCAGCCCACTCTTTCCTGTAAGATTCAGCTTACCTCAACATAAAATTCTAATAAGTTTGTTACAATTGATCTACCTTCTCTGAAGCCATATTGTCTCATTGACAAAAAGTTGAAGGATTCCAAGTGAAGAGAGATATGTTTCCTAAGTAGTTTCTCCATAATTTTGCAAGCTATGCTGGTCAAGGAAACTGGTCTATAGATTAGAGCCGTATCCCTCCTTCCCCTTTTGAAGATAGGTATCACGTTCGCTTGTTTCCAGTATCTTGTAATCTACCTTGACTCCAGTGACTTTTTAAATATGATACTTATTGCCACTGATATTGAGTTTGCACATTTTTTAAGTGCATGAGGGGATATATCATCAGGACTTGTAGCTTTATGGACATCTAGCTCCATCAGCGCTTTGCATACCTATGTGGTTGAAAAATTGATGTTCTCTAATACCGGCCCATGAGCCTCTATGTCCGCCATCTGAGGGGGCGGGGGTGTTTTCTACTGAAAATACTGACTTGAAACTCCTTGTTCAATTCTTTGCAGTTCTCTTCATCCCTCTCAGTGATCCTTCCATCTGCTCTCTTGAGCCTAAAAACCTGTTGTTTTACCTTCAGTTTTCCTATGATAAAACTGTGGAAAAGCTTGGGATTTTCTTTAGCCTTCCTGGTGATGTCCCTCTCATAGTCTCTCTCTGCCTCTCTTCTTTTACTTAGGTAATAATTTCTTGCTTTTAACTTATGCCTGAGATTACCACTGTCTACTCTTTATCTCAAGTGGCTGCTTAATCAGTGGATTTGCCCTTTCCGTCAAACATCTTTCAATTTTTTGATTACTGTTTCTTTATAGTTAACTGTTTGTATGTTTTCCAGTGTCACCTCCTTCACAGCCTCCTTTATTGCCACATTCCCCTTTAGTGCATCAGCAAAGGAACTTTTCATGGCATCATGTTCCGAATTCAGCTCCTGAACTCTTTTCAAAACTGTTCGATGTTTTCCTTAATCAGGACATTCCAAGCTGCAATCTCGTCTCTCTCAGAAGAGAGAAGTGAACTAACATTTTTCAGGTTATCATTCAGCCGTTTGTTGTTATCTTCTTGTGTAGAAATTCTGGTTTCTGGTTCACTCTTTTCCCCTTCCAGCTTTTTTTTTCATTTTTCTAGTTCGTTTCTCTCCTGCCCTTGTGTTTTATTTGCTTCCTCCAAACATCTCATTTCCTCTTTGAGTGTTTCATTCTCTTTCATTTCTCTATCCATACTCCTAATTTTTTCATCAAGCTTTATAACCATTGTCTCTAAATCCTTGATTTTCTGTTTTAATCTCCTAATAGCTACTCCTCCAACTGTTACATCCCATGGAGATCCTCTATCATCCCTCCCCTACCTATAGATGGAGGGGGGTTTGGGACAGAGATGGCCCCATTTTCATGTTTTCCCTTTTCACAGCATATAGAAAGAAGAAGAAGAAGAAAGGAAAGAGAAAAAAGAATTTCTAGATCTTCATATAAGTACTACTTTTTTCCTCAAATCATCTCTTTTCTGGTAACACACATCCACATTTAAAATTTGACTTTGGTAATTTGAGGGGAAAAAATGCAAAACCAAAGTCTGCTTGAAGGAAAACTCGAATTATGATGAAGGTTGTGAAGAAGAGGCAGAGGAAAAATGAAGGGTAGAATCACCAGCAAAGGCATGAAGAAGAAAGAAAGATGGGGATTGTAGAAGATAGTTGATGAAGAGAAGGAAGAGAGTAGGTGAAAGAACAGAGCCCTGTAGAACCCCACTGGTAACAGAGAAAGGTCTAGGTGTTGCACCATTAACAACTGCAGGTATAAAACGGTCGGAAAGAACTGAAAATCAGAGAAAAGAGAGAAGGGATAAAGCCATAGGTAGGGAATTTGGCCAACAAGGCCTTGTGCCAGACTCTGTCAAAAGCCTTAGTGATATCAAGGGGAAAGACAAAGGATTCCTCATAGTACCTCAGAGAAGATGACCATACATGAGTAAAATAGGACAGGAGGTCACCAGTGGATCTTGCTTTGCAGAAGCCGTACTGGTGGACGGAGATAAGTGATTTAGATTCAAGACATTTCAAGATGTGAGCATTGAACAAAGGTTCAAAAACTTTAAAGATTGAAGAGGTTAGGAATAGAGCAGTCACCTTCCTATTAACAGGTTGCTATATAGCATGCTTACAAGATGAAGGATAGATACTGGCTGAGATAATGAGGCAAAGAAGGCTGTAAAGCACTGGAGCCAATCCATCTGCAAACTCTTTAAGGAACCTTGCAGGGATACCATCGGAACCAGATGCCTTGTTCGTCTTCAGCGAGCGATGAACCTAATGAACTTTGTGAGAAGAAAGGGTAAGGGAGGGCATAGTGACATTCAGATAGAATGCATTCATTCCTACTATAGCAGATATAAGCTACAATGTCTGTTTCATTTTAACCTTTTGTGGTGTTGTTGGTAGTGCCTTGATTTAGAAATTATAAGTCCAAGGTTCGAGTCCCGGTTGAGGTAAAAAAGATTCATGTTTTCACATAAATTATGTGCTTATTTGGTTATTGTTGGTCCCGAATGAGATTGGGAGTTAAAGTAAATGAGAAAATGACACCACATGTGAGGTTGGGGAAACTGTCATATGAAGATTGTGGCACTCACATAGATTGCGTTTATTCTTACTATAGCAGATATAAGCTATAAGGTCTGTTTCCTTTTAGCCTTCTGTGGTGTAGTTGCTAGCACTTTGGCTAGGTAATTATAAGTCCTAGATTCAAGTCCCGGTCGGCTTAAAAATGATTCATGTTTTCACATATGCAATGTGCGTATTTGGTTATTGTGGGTCTCAAATGAGATTGGGAGTTCAATTAAATGCGAAAACGAAATCACGAATGAGGTTGGAGAAGCAGTAATATGAAAATAGTGGCATTCAGATAGAATGGGTTCATTCCTTCTATAGCAGATATAAGCTATAATGTCTGTTTCCTTTTAATCTTCTATGGTGTAGTTGCTAGCGCCTTGGCTTAGTAATTATAAGTCCTAGATTTAAGTCCCGGTTGGGGTAATAATGAATCATGATTTTACACATTTAATGATGTTATGGTTATTGTTGGTCCCGTATGAGACTGGGAGTTATATTAAATGCAAAAACGAAGCCACGAGTGAGGTTGGGGAAACTTTGATATGAACATAGTGGTATTCAGATAGAATGAATTCATTCCTACTATAGCAGATATAAGCTATAAGGTCTGTTTCATTTTAACATTCTGTGTAGTAGTTGCTAGCGCCTTGGGTTTGAAATTATAAGTAATAGGTTCAAGTCCCGGTTGAAGTAAAAATTATTCAAGTTTTCACATATGTAATGTGCTTATTTGGTTATTTTTGGTCCCGAATGAGATTGGAAGTTGAATTAAATACGAAAAGGAAACCACGAGTGAAGTGGGGATAACTGTAATATGAACATATTGACAATCAAATAGAATGCGTTCATTCCTACTATAGCATATAAAAGCTAGAAGGTCTGTATCTATTTAACTATCTTTGGTGTAGTTGCTAGCACCTTGGCTTAGTAATTATAAGTCCTAGGTTCAAGTAACGGTTGGTGTAAAAATTATTCATGTTTTCACATATGTAATGTGTTTATTTGGTTATTGTTGGTCCCGAATGGGATTGGGGGTTCATTTAAATGTGCAAGCAAAACCATGAGTGAGGCTGGGGAAATTATAATATGAACAAAGTGGTATTCAGATAGAATGCGCTCATTCCTACTATAGCAGATATAAGCTATAAGGTCTGTTTCATTTTAAACTTCTGTGGTGTAGTTACTAGCGCCTTGACTTAGTAATTATAAGTCCTAGCTTCAAGTCCCGGTCAAAGGAAAAATGATTCATGTTTTCACTTATGTAATGTGTTTATTTGGTTATTTTTGGTCCTGAATGAGATCGGGAGTTCAATTAAATGCGAAAACGAAAAGACAAGTGAGGCTTGGATAACTGTAATATGAACATAGTGACATTCAGATAGAATGAGTTCATTCCTACTATTGCAGATATAAGCTGTAAGGGCTGTTTCCTTTTAACCCTCTGTGGTGTAGTTGCTAGCGGCTTGGCTTATATATTATAAGTCCAAGGTTTGAGATCCGGTTGGGGTAAAATTGATTCTTGTTTTCACATATGTAATGTGCTTATTTGGTTATTATTGGTCCTGAATGAGATTGGGAGTTCAATTAAAAGCAAAAACAAAACCACGAGTGAGGTTGGGGAAACTGTAAAATGAAAATAGTGACATACACATAGAATGCGTTCATTCCTACTATAGCAGATATAAGCAATAAGGTGTGTTTCCTTTTCACCTACTGTAGTGTAGTTGCTAGCGCCTTGGCTTAGTAATAATAAGTCCTAGATTCAAGTCCCGGTCGGTGTATAAATAATTTATGTTTTCACATATGCAATGTGCATATTCGGTTATTGTTGGTCTTGAATGAGATCGGGAGTTCTATTAAATGCTAAAAAGGAACTACGATTGAGGTTGGGGAAACTGTAATATGAACATAGTGGAATTCAGATAGAATGCGTTCATTCATTCTTAAGCATATATAAGCTATAAGGTCTGTTTCCTTTTAACCTTATGTGGTTTAGTTGCTAGCACCTTGGCTTAGTAATTATAAGTCCTAGATTTAAGTCCCGGTCGGGCTAAAAATGAATCAAGATTTTACGCATTCAATGTGATTATTTGGTTATATTTTGGTCCCGAATGAGATTGGGAGCTAAATTAAATGCGAAAACGAAACCTTGAGTGAGGTTGGGGAAACTATAATATGACCATAGTGGTATTCAGATAGAATGCGTTCATTCCTACTATAGAGATATAAGCTATAAGGTTTGTTTAATTTTAACCTTCAGTGGTGTAGTTTTAGTGCCTTGGCTTAGTAATTATAAGTCCTAGGTTCAAGTCCCGGTCGAAGTAGAAATGATTCATGTTTTCACATTTGTAATGTTCTTATTTGGTTATTTTTGGTCTAGAATGAGATTGGGAGTTGAATTAAATGCAAAAACGAAACCACAAGTGAGGTTGGGATAACTGAAATATGAACATAGTGACATTCAGATATAATGCATTCATTCCTTCTATAGCAGATATAAGCTAGAAGGTCTGCTTCATTTTAATCTTCTGTGGTGTAGTTGCTAGCACCTTTGCTTAGTAATTATAAGTCCTACGTTCAGGTCCCGGTCGAAGTAAAGATGATTCATGTTTTCACATATGTAATGTGCTTATTTAGTTATTTTTCGTCCTGAATGTGATTGGGAGTTGAATTAAATGCAAAAACGAAACTACAAGTGAGGTTGGGATAACTGTAATATGAACATAGTGCCATTCAGATAGAATGAGTTCATTCCTACTATTGCAGATATAAGCTGTAAGGGATGTTTCATTTTAACCTCTTTTGGTGTAGTTGCTAGCGCCTTGGCTTAGTAATTATAAGTCCTAGGCTCAGTCCCGGTCTGGGTAAAAATGATTCATGTTTTCACATATGTAATATGCTTATTTGGTTATTTTTGGATCCCGAATGAGATTTGGAGTTAAATTAAATGCGAAAACGATATCACGAGTGAGGTTGGGGAAATTGTAATATGAACACAGTGGCAGTCAGATAGAAAGCGTTTATTACTACTTTAGTAGACTACAGCAGACAATAAGCTATAAGGTCTGTTTTCTTTTATCTTCTGTGGTGTAGTTGCTAGCACCTTGGCTTAGTAATTATAAGTCCTAGATTTAAGTCCCGGTCAGGGTAAATATGATTCATGCTTTCACATATGTATTTTGCTTATTTGGTTTTATATATATATATATATATATATATATATATATATATATATATATATATATATATATATATAAATATATATAAATATCCCTTTTATTCAATTTGAATATGAACATATCTCCATTTTCCTATAGTTTACAATGAAAAATATTTCAATATTTTAATATATATGTATATATATATATATATATATATATATATATAATATATATATATATATATATATATATATA
>JAXCGZ010013580.1:35000-37500 GCA_037179515.1 Halocaridina rubra
AGTATTATATATATATATATATATATATATATATATATATATATATATATATATATATATATATATATATATATATATATATATATATATATATATATATATATATATATATATATATATATATATATATATATATAATAATAATAATTATATTAATAACAATAATAATAATAATAATAATAATAACAATAATGATAATAATAATAATAATAATAATAATAATAATAATAATAATAATAATAATAATAATAATAATAATAATAATAACAATAATAATAATATTAATAATAATAATAATACCATCGAAGAGAACAGCAACAAAAAACAACAGCAACAATACCAACAAAGAGAACAGCAGCAACAACAACAACAACAATAGTAATAACAACAACAACAACAACAACTAATAATAATAATAATAATAATAATAATAATAATAATAATAATAATAATAATAATAATAATAATAATAATAATAATAATAATAATAATAATCATAATCATAATCATAATCTTAATGAAAATTATAATCATAATCATAATCATAAAAATACTACTACTACTAATGGTCATTAGGTTACCTTGGGTGAGGTCGGGCGTGTGATGAGGGGCGTTTAGTATGGATGAGCAATTCCATCGGCTGCTTTGAAATATCCTTTGACAAGTGGCGATGGATGTGCGTGCGGCATGCGTGACGTGCGGCATGACCTCCACTTGACGTCTGCACGTGCGTGTCTGACTCTTGCTGAAGCCGTGTACTCGACGAGCTACCCTGCACGCGCGTGAATGACCCCACTTTTCGGAACCACCTCGATAAAGAGACCTGCAACACATACACAACACGAGTAACTAATTAATTTTCGTACAATTCTTTTCATTATTTGATAAATTTTCCAATTTGTATGTTAGCATAATATAAATTCTTAATTACTTAATTATATTTATCACTGTTAAATATCTGATTAGTTAACTAACTAATCAATTTATTGATTAACTTTTATATATTAAAGTAACTAATGAGTATCAAAGTCCATCCATACTGGCAATACAAATGCTAATTAAAAGTCAATTGAAAGAATGCTTAACACTTACTTACTATTCAGCTAATTAAGGATGAATAATTTATGAATCAATAAAAATAAATGAGTGATTAGGAAAGAAGGATAAATAAATAAAGAAAGAGATAAGAAATAAACCTGAGAAAAATATATCTATCTATCTAACTTTATCTATAATCTCTTTGGTGGCAAATAGCTCCCTTTAAACTCAAAAAACTCCGTGCGTATACGCCATGAAATGTGCAAAGGATAATAATGAAAGAATAGTATATTCAGGTGTTAGGCCTTGAATATATATTATATATATATATATATATATATATATATATATATATATATATATATATATATATATATATATATATATATATATATATATATATATATATATATATATATATATATATATATATATATATATATATATATGTATATATATATATATATATATATATATATATATATATATATATATATATATATATATATATATATATATATATATATATATATATATATATATATATATATATATATATATATATATATATATAACCAAATAAGCACAAAACATATGTGAAAACATGAATCATTTTTTTACCCCGACCGGGACTCGAACCTAGGACTTACAATTACTAAGTCAAGGCGTTACCAACTACACACCACAGAAGGTTAAAAGGAATCCAACCTTATAGCTTATATCTGCTATACTTAGGAATGAACGCATTCTATCTGAATGCCACTATGTTCATATTACAGATTCCCCAACCTCACTCGTGGCTTCATTTTAGCATTTAATTCAATTCCCAAACTCATTCGGGGAATGAAATAACCAAATAAGCAGATTACATATGTGAAAACATGAATCATATTTTTACCCCGACAGGGACTCGAACCTAGGACTTATAATTACTAAGTCAAGGCGCTACCAACTACACACCACAGAATGTTAAAAGGAATCCAACCTTATAGCTTATATCTGCTATACTTAGGAATGAACGCATTCTATCTGAATGCCACTATGTTCATATTACAGATTCCCCAACCTCACTCGTGGCTTCATTTTAGCATTTAATTCAATTCCCAATTAAATGCTGAAATGAAGCCACGAGTGAGGTTGTGGAATCTATAATATGAACATAGTGGCATTCAGATAGAATGCGTTCATTCCTAAGTATAGCAGATATAAGCTATAAGGTTGGATTCCTTTTAACCTTCTGTGGTGTGTAGTTGGTAGCGCCTTGACTTAGTAATTATAACACCTAGGTTCTAGTCCCGGTCGGGGTAAAAAAATAATTCATATATATATATATATATATATATATATATATATATATATATATATATATATATATACATATATATATATATATATATATATATATATATATATATATATATATATATATATATATATATGTATATATATATATATATATATA
>JAXCGZ010013580.1:55000-57500 GCA_037179515.1 Halocaridina rubra
GCAAGAAATTTTTCTTTTGAAGTTTCAAACTATGACCTCTAGTTTTAGTCCCAGCCATATCAAAATGTCAGCCCATACCTACTCTGTCAAAGCCATGAAGGAATTTAAAAACCGGCTCCATAACTCCCCTCATTCTTCTAGCTTCGAGTGATGGTAAGTCTAACTCCCTCAACCTTTCTTCATAACTGAGACTAAGTATTTCTGGCGCCATATTAGTAGCATATCCTTAAACTTTATCCAGCATATATGCTTTATAAAGTGAGTAATCCAAAAGATTGCTTCATAATCAACTTTTTGCCTCTCATAAGTTACATAAATATATCTGAACATTTCCTTGTCCATGTGTCTGAAGGCTACCCTTACATTTACTAAGCAAACATATGCTGCCCTTACTATGCCATTTATGTGCAATTACGGAGACAAATATATGTTTCCTCCAAGACATCTCTCTTTCTCTGAGATAGATTGGATAAATCTTGACCCACACAGTGGTGAGGACTCATTTGGGGCAAGATTCCTAGATTGCGTACAAGGGAATTTCCTACACCAACATGTAATGGAACCAACAAGAGCCAGGGGTGGGGATGAGCCATCACTACTTGATCTAGTGTTCACAGATAATGTGTTGGATATTGAAAATATTGAGTATGAACCACCAATTGGAAAGAGTGACCACTGTGTGTTGTTGATGGAGTATATCATTGAAGACATTCTTCCTGAGAGTAGAGGCACTGAGGACATGAGGAGGAACTATCCGAAAGGAGATTACATCAAAATGAATGAGCTTTTTGCAGTTATTGACTGGAGAACCTTATTTTACAACAAATCTGTACAAGAAATGTATGACATCTTTTGTGAGAAATATGGGAAGATAGTAGATTGCTGCATACCTGTCACCAAAGTAGGTGTAATTCATGCCAGAGAGAAATGGTTCGATAATGGGTGTAAAAGAGCTAAGGAGTGGAGAGATAAATGCTGGAAAAGGTATAGGAGGAGAAAAAACATAAATACCTGGCAAACCTACAAAAGAGCAAGAAATGACTACCTAAGTAAACGGAGAGAGGCAGAGAGAGATTATGAGAGGGACATCACCAGGAAAGCTAAAGAAAATCCCAAGCTTTTCCACAGCTTTATCAGAGGAAAACTGAAGGTAAAAGAACAGGTTTTAAGGCTAAAGAGAGCGGATGGAAGCATCACTGAGACGGACGAAGAGATCTGCAAAGAATTGAACAAGGAGTTTCAGTCAGTATTTACAGTAGAAAATACCCCACCCCCTCAGATTGCAGTGATAGAAGCTCAAGGGCCGGTATTAGAGAACATCAACCTTACAGCCACAGAGGTATGCAAGGCGCTGATGGATTTAGATGTTCATAAAGCTACAGGTCCTGATGACATATCCCCTCATGTGCTTAAAAAATGCGCAACCACAATATCAGTGGCACTAAGTATCATATTTAAGGAGTCACTGGAGTCGGGGAAGATTCCAAGATGCTGGAAACAAGCAAATGTGATACCTATCTTCAAAAAGGGAAGGAGGGATACGGCTCTGAACTATAGACCAGTTTCCTTGACCAGCATAGTTTGCAAAGTTATGGAGAAACTACTAAGGAAACATATCTCTCTTCACTTGGAATCCTTCAACTTTTTGTCAGTGAGGCAACATGGCTTCAGAGAAGGAAGATCAACAGTAACAAACTTATTAGAATTTTATGATGAGGTAAGCCAAATCTTACAGGAAAGAGAGGGCTGGGCAGATTGCATATTCCTAGACTTCCAGAAAGCGTTTGACACTGTTCCACATGGGAGACTTATTAGGAAGCTGCAATCAATGGCTAGAATAGGTGGAAATGTCTTGGAATGGATAAAAACTTGCTTAGAAGGAAGGGAACAGAGGGTTAGAGTAAGACACTCAGTGTCTGAATGGAGAAGAGTTAGTAGTGGAGTTCCACAGGGTTCAGTTTTAGGGCCATTTTTGTTCCTTGTATATGTAAATGACCTACCAGAGTCTGTAAATTCATTCATGAATATGTTTGCAGATGATGCAAAGATTGTGAAGAAAGTAAAAAACGAGAACAATGGTAGAGAACTTCAGGAGGATCTAAATAATCTGCATGAGTGGTCAGAAAAGTGGCTAATGAAATTCAATACCTCAAAATGTAAGGTAATGAGAATGGGTACAAGTGCAAGAAGGCCCAAGCTTGACTACTCGGTGGCAGGAGTACAACTTCAAGAGACAGAAAATGAGAGAGATCTAGGAGTAAACATACTGGCAGATTTGTCTCCAGAAATACATATAAATGGCATAGTAAGGGCAGCATATGCATTCTTATCAAATGTAAGGGTAGCCTTCAGGCACATGGACAAGGAAATGTTCAGAAATATTTATGTAACCTATGTGAGGCCAAAACTGGAATATGCAGCCCCCTTTTGGAATCCGCACTTGAAAAAGCACATAGCTAAGCTTGAAAAAGTTCAAAGACATGCCACGAAACTGGTGCCA
>JAXCGZ010013580.1:62500-72500 GCA_037179515.1 Halocaridina rubra
GTAAGGAGATATATCATCAGGATCTATAGCTTTATGATCATTTAGCCATCAATGCTTTGCATGACTCTATAGCTGAAAAACTGATGTTCACTAATACTGGCCCATGCTCTCTTATCTCTGTAATCTGAGGGGATGGAGTAATTTCTACTCTATATACTGACTGGAACTCCTTGTTAAATTTTTCACAGATCTCTTCATTTGTTTCGGTGATGCTTCCATCTGCCCTCTTTGACTTTAAAGACTGTTCTTAAACCTTTAATTTTCTTCTGACAAAGCCGTGGAAAATTTTAGATTTTCTTTATCATTCCTGGTAATATATCTCTCATTATCCCACTCTGCCTCTCTTTCTTCTACTTACGTAATTATTTCTTGCTTGTTTGTAAGTCTGACAGGTATTTCTAATATTTGTCCTATGCCTATTTGTCTATCCACTTCTTAGCCCTAGTACAATCATTATTGCACCAAGATTTTGTGCAACACTTGTAAAATTTTGTTGTTAACTATGGTCATCCTCTGAATAACTGGAAAAAGATGATAACTCTTGTTTCAATATCCTTTTGGATTGTTCCCTCTCGTGTCCTTCTCAGAAAATCTCAGATGATATACTCCATCAACAACACACATTGGCTACTTTTTCCATTTGGTGGCTCATGTTCAATTTTGCCTATATCCAAATCATTATCTGTTAATACTGGATCAAGCAATTATTGCTCATCTCCACCCCTGGCCCTCTTTGGCTAAAATACATGCTGGTGTAGAAACAGGTAAATTGCTTAGAGCTCTATCTTTCGCGGCAAAAGGATCCTCCCTGTTGTGCTGGTCAAAATGAGTCCAATCTATATATCTTTGATTAAAATTGACCATATTCAAAGCCCTACACATTCTCTATGTGTGATGTTAGCAAATGAGTTTATAACTTCAATAGTACCTGTATATCTTCCCTGATAAACCTCTAGCCAACATTGATTGGGTTATATGCAACAGCTATTATAATGCTCTCTGAACCTGTATTTATACAAGCAACATGAAATTCCTTGAACTCACTTTCTATAGAAAAGTTTATTTCTTCAACATGAACCCTTTCAATCATTAGCAAAGCTATCCCTCTACTAGTCGTCTCAGATATTTCAGACCCTTTATATTCTAAAACCCTTGGGAAAAAAACTGTGACACTTTTTATGTCCTCACTTAACTTAGTCTCTGTAAATGCTGCTATATCTGCCATACTGGTGTGAATCCTATCCTAAAATTCTTCCGCCTTACCAACTACCTCATCAGCATTTGCATATAGAAATCTTAATGATTTCCTAGCATTATATTCTTTATCACCTCTGTGCCTGGAAGAACCCTGGAGCAAAAATTTTTTCTCATCTTCATTTCATCCCGCATTTAAACTTTCAGCTTCTTGCAACAGACTTTTAAGCATTTCTGTCCCTTCCTGTGTTCTATATGGTGTAATGAGCACTGTTCTGAAATCTTGAAAGTCTATTAGGTATTTTGCTCTCATCAATAATTCTTTACATGTGTCCCCTCTCTCAGAGGTTACTTTCATTATCCTTGCCTTTTCCTACCTAGGATATTTACCAATGAGGTAAATGTTTACAATATTCTCTGAACCACATACTACTCAAAGGTTCTTAAGTGGTGTTTCATCCTACGTTTATTATTTTCAGTTCTCCCCGGCCATATTGATGCTCAGCATTCACTTTTGCCTGGGATTATTACTGACTTCTCTTGAGCAAGTGCCTGTTTGATCAGTGGATTCACCCTTTCTATCACAACATCTTTCTATTACTTTTTCTCTCTAGATAACGGTATTTATATTTTCTAGCACCACCCCCCTCACTACCTCTTTTACCGTCACATTTGTTTCACTGCACCTGCAGAAGGTCTTGTAATGCTGCACTCATGTTCTGTATTCATCATGTGAAAGTCTCATCTTAACTGCTTAATGCTTTCCGTTATCTGGATGTTTCAAGCTGTAATCCCATCTTTCTCATAAGAGAGCATTGTACTAACATTTAATTCATTTACACTGTCACTCAACTGTTTGTTGTTATAGACTTGTTTAAAAATTCTAACCTCTAGTTCATTTTCTTCCCCTTCCAACATTTTGCTTTGTTTTTCTAGTTCTTTTCTCTCTTCCTCATGTTTCGTGTTACTCTCCTCCAAATTTCTTATAATCTCTCTTAGTGTGTCATTTTCTTTTACCTTACTGTCAAAGCTGTCTTTCATTTCTATATCAATAATTTGCATTTTATCATTCAGATCTGTTTCGAAGGGCAAAAGGTCCCTGAATATTTGTTTCAGATTCCTAAAAGCTATTTTTACTTCCTCCATCCCCGGGGATCCTCTACCACCCCTCCCTGGCCATTGGTTGGGTTGGTTAGAGACAGAGTTGGCCTCATCTTGGAGGTTAGGTCTCACAGAAATAAATATATTTGTATTTAACCTCACACAGATTTGATTTATCTTCATATGAATACTAATTCAGTTAATCTATTTAGTGTACCATGTTTTTTGATGACACACATCCTAACATAAAACTTGACTTTGGTAATAATAAAAATGTACACGAAGAAAAGAATGAACATGCAACAGAGGAAAAAAACGCGCTACTAGTAAATCACCTGTTTTCTTATTATTCAATCTTACCAGCTTCCCGTTGCGATACTACAGATGAAGGTGTTTTTAACTTAGATAGGTCTGTCCAGGAGAGTACGATGTTAAGTCTTCCTTCAGTTACGGTTCTTTTTCTATGCCTACTGCTACACTGAATATTCTTGGATATTCATTACAAGTCTTTTATTATCCCTTCACATCTGACAAGTCATTACACTCTCCATCTCTGTTTCTCTTTACTTTATGTATTTTTCGTGCCCAGGCCCGATGAGGGCTGTTTTATTTTATTATTTTTTGGCCCGTCCTGGTGTAACAATCATAAAAAAAGAAGAAAAAACTGCTAAGCTACTCATTTCAGAAGAAAATTATTAGTCATTTTATATAATGAAAAGAGAGAGAAAAATTTACAACAATGAGCTACTTGGCACCTCAACTCAACAAACATTGACAGCTTTTTTTTCTTATTTATTCATTAGTATTATATTCTGACCATTAAACTAATCGTTATGGGAAGGATATTATTTTAACAAGATATGGAAGCACAGGATCAAGTTAGTCACAAGATATATAAACGCTCCTCCCAATTAACGAGTTAATTCGATGATTCGAAGCTGGCTGGCACACCTCTTCCACACTTTTCCTCTCGATCACAAAGTCTTCATTCCTATCGTCAAATTTCATCATAGAATTTCTTTTGGATTTTCAAGACTGCCCCTCTTAGTAAACGAGAATTTCCTATTCACAAAAATCTGCTCACTCTCTGTAGTCACAAGTTAGGTTCAATTTATTCTAAATTATGCTGGCTCACTTAGACACAAAAGGAAAATTCGAGAGATACTGATAGCATCTGTTCTAATGCTTGCTGAGTGTGTAATTAACTAATTATGCTTACGGTAATGAGCCCCAAGCTCTAGTTTTCCCATCTCCTACTCGGTTCTATATTGTACTTAATGGTACTTATCATATTTGTCCCTAAAACTATGGATTGAGTTAGCATTAACTACCATCTCACTTAACGAATTCCAATCGTCAACTACTCCTACACTAATAAAAATACTTCCTAACATCCTGCAAAGAAGTTTGCTTACGAAGCTTCAAACAATGACCTCTAGTTCTAGTGCCAGCCATATCAAAATATCAATCCCTCTCCACTCTGTCATAACCATGAAGGAATTTAAAGACCATCACCATATCCTTCTAAATCTTCTGGCTTCGAGTGATGGTAAGTCAAATTCCCTCAACCTCTCCTCATAACTGAGAATGCATATTTCTGGCACCAGTTTCGTAGAATGTCTTTGAGCTTTTTCCAACTCATATAAGTGCTTTCTCAAACATGAATTCCAAAAGGGGGCTGCATATTCAAGCTTTGTCCTCACATAGATTACCTAGATATTTCTGAACATTTACTTGTCCATTTGCCTTAAGGCTACCCTTTACAGTTGCTAATAACTCTTCTCCATTCAGAAACTGAGTGTCTTACTTTAAACCTTTGTTCCCTTCCTTCTAAGTAAGTTTTTATCCAATTCAAGAAATTTCCACCTATTCTCGCCATTGCTTGCAGCTTCTTGATAAGGCTCTCATGTGGGACAATGTCAAATGCCTTCTGGAAGTCTAGGAATACATAATCTGCCCAGCCTTCTCTTTCCTGTAAGATTTGGCTTATCTCGTCTAATAAGTTTGTTACTGTTGATCTACCTTCTCTGAAGCCATGTTGTCTCACTGATAAAAAGTTGAAGGATTCCAAGTGAGAGAGACGTGCTTTTTTAGTAGTATCTCCATAACCTTGCAAATTATGCTGGTCAAGGAAACAAGTCAGTAGCTTAGAGCTGTATCCCTTCTTCCCTTTTTGAAGATAGGTACCATGTTTGCTTGTTTCCAACATCTTAGAATCTCCCTAGATTCCAGCGACTTTTCAGATATGATACTTAGTGCTGCTGATATTGATTTAGTGCATTTCTTAAGTATATAATGAGATAAATCATCAGGACTTTTAGCTTTATGGGCATCTATCTCCATCAGCACTTTGCATACCACTGTGGCTGAATAGATGATGTTCTCTAATACCAGCCCATGAGCTCCTATCTCTGCAATATGAGGGGATGGTATATTTTCTACTGTAAATACTGACTGAAGCTCCTTGTTCAATTCTTCGCATATCTCTTCATCTTTACCTTCAGTTTTCCTCTCATAAAGCTATGGAAAAGCTTGGGATTTTTTTTAGCCTTCCTGGTGATATCCCTTTCATATTCTCTCTCTGCCTCTATTCAATTACTTAGGTAATCATTGTTTGCTCTTTTAGAAGTCTGCTAGGCATTTATGCTTTTGCTCGTCCTATACTTTTTCTCGCAGTTGTCTCTCCACTCCCTAGTTCTTTCACACTCATTACTGAACTATTTCTCTCTGGCATGAATAACTCCTATATTGGTGGAAGGTATGCAACAATCTACCATCTTTCCACACTCCTCCCAAAATTACAAGAAATCTGCATATTTCTTGTACAGATTTGTTGTTAAGTAAGGTCCTCCAGTCAATGACTGCTATAAGCTTATTAATTTTGAGGTAATCTCCTTTTCTGATAACTCCTCCTCATGTCCTCAGTGCCTCTACTTTCAGGCAGAACATCTTTGATGATGTACTCCATCAACACCATACAGTGGTCACTCTTTCCAACTGGTTGTTCATACCCTATTTTTTAAATATCCAACATATTATCTGCAAAAACTGGATCAAGCAGCGATGACTCATCCCCAACCCTGGCCCTATTTGATTCCAATACATGTTGGTGTAGGAAATTCCCATGTACACAATTTAGGAAGCTTGCCCTGAATAAGTCCTCACCACTGTGTGGGTCAAGATTTTTCCAATCTATCACTGTGAATAAAATCTCCCATAATGAAAATCCAACATTTTCTCTCCTGTGCAATCTTAATAACTGAGTTTATGACTTCAGTACTACCTATATGACTTTCCTCATACAATTCTAGCCTATGTTGATTTCTTGGTGGGTTATATTCAACAGTTTTTATAATGCTCTCTGACCCAGTATTTATGTGAGCAACAAGAAATTCCTTAAACTCACTTTCTATTGCAATGTATATTTCTTCAACCTGAAATCCTACACTCATAAGCAGTGCTATCCCTCACCAATCCTCTCAGATCTTTCAACCCTTAATATTCTGAAGCCCTTTGGAAAAACTGTGACACAGTTTATGTCCTCACTTAACTTGGTCTCTGTAACCGCTACTATATCTGCCTTAGTGTTGCGAATCCTCTACTTTAATTCTACTGCCTGACAAGCTATTCCATCAGCATTTGTGTACAGCAATCTTTATGAAGCCCCATCCCCTAATCTTCTGTCATTATCTTCTTCATCCCCCCTTTGTCTGGAAGAACTCTGAAACAAAAATATTTCTTCCCTTCTTCATTTCCTCTCTCATTTAACCATCTGGCCTATTGCAACAAGTTTTTTATCTATTCATCTCTTCCTGTGTTCTGTATTGTCTCATGAACACTGTTTTAAATTTTTTAAGGTCATCTAGGTTTTTTCTCATCAATAATCCTCCACATGTGTTCTCTCTCTCAAAGGTTACTTTTGTTGATTTTTCCTTTACCTCCCTAGAATATTTACCAAGTTGGTGAATGCTTACAATATCCTCTGGAGCACATAATACTCCAAGCTTCCTTATAAGGCCTAAAACCCTACCTTTATTTTGTTCAAGGCTCCCCTGCCATGTTGACTCCTGGGATTCATTTATGCCTGAGATTATCACTGTCTGCTCTTTATCATGTGCCTGTTTAATCAGTGGACTAGCCCTTTCCATCACAACATCTTTCATTTATACTATTACTGTTTTTTATAGTCAACTGTTGTAAGTTTTCTAGTGTCACCACCTTCACAGCCTCTTTTACTGTCACATTTCCCTTTAGTGCATCTGAAAAGGAAGTTTTCATGGCACCATATTCTGTATTCAGCTCTTGAAACTCTTTTCTAAACTGTTCGATGTTTTTATTTATCTGGACATTCCATGCTGCGATCTCGTCTCCCTCAGAAGAGAGCAGGAACTAACATTTAATTTATTCAGGTAGCCATTCAACAGTTTGTTATTTTCTTGTTTAGAAATTCTGGTTTCTAGTTTACTTTTTTCACCTTCCAGCGTCTTTATTCGTTTTTATAGTTCTTTCCTCTATTGCCCTTACGACTTATTTTTTTTCCTCCAAAGATCTTATTACCTCTCTAAATATTTCATTCTATTTCATTTCTCTATCTATATTTTGATTTTTTTTTATTAAGGTTTATTAAAAAGGTCTCAAGGTCTTTGGCTTTCTGTATCAGCCTTCTAACAGCCACTCCTCCTCCAACAACCCCTGGAGATCCTCTATCACCCCTCCCCGACCATTGGATGGGTGGCTAGGGACAGAGTTGTCTTCATTCTGATGCTTTTGCCTGTCACACAATATTGAGAGAAAAAAGAGAAGAAAAGCTTCTATATAAGAAGCTTCAAACAAAGTTTCTATATCTTCATATTATTACTAATTTTGTTACCTGGTTCATCTCTTTTCTGGTAACACACATCCTAAGTTAGAATTTGACTTTGGTAATTAGAGAAGAAAAAAATACAAAGCAAAATCCCACATGAAGGAAAACTCGAATATGCAACCGAGGAGACACTCACCTGTTTCAGCTATATTTTCTTCTTACCTGCTAAGCCGGTCATATCAGAAGAAAAAATATAATAATCAAATTTTAACCAAGGTATAATTACAAAGAGAGAATAGAACAAAAAGAAATTATAAGACAACTGTGTGACTTGGCAACTTAACTCAACACTGTTGACAGGTGTATTTTTCATATTTATTAAACTATTTATTTATTTATCTATTTCAAATAACAAATTAAATATCAAGTTTATCTATGTAGGAGGGATATTGGTTTCAACAAGATATAGAACCACAGGATCAGGTAATATGGCTGTAAGAGCTCTCCCAAATTTACACAAATAATTAGGTAATGTGATGGCTTCGCCTCTGGAAACTCTTCTTAACTTCCTTCAAGACATATGGTAGGACAGCTTCTTCTTTATCCCCTCTCAAAAGTGTTCTCAGATATTTCCTTTAAATTTTTGGACAGTCTCGCTTAATACAAATTTATTTTTTTTACTCACAGTACTCTGCAGTCACTATTCAGGAAAATTTGGTTTAAGTTTTATACATTAGACCCGGTCCACTGAAAAACACAAGGAAAAATTCGAGAGATACTGATTACGTGTGTTCTAATGCCCGACGTGTGTGTGTGTGTGTGTGTGTGTGTGTGTGTGTGTGTGTGTGTGATTACCTAATTGTGATTACCTAATTATGTTTACGGGAAAGAGCCCAAAGCTCGTATCTTCCCGTCTCCTGATCTGTTCCATTTTATACTTAGTCATACTTATCATACCTGTCCTTAAAACTATGGATTGAGATAGCATTAACTACCTCCTCGCTTAGCGAATTCCAATTATCAACTACTCTTACACTGAAAAAGTATTTCCTTACATCCTGCGAAGAAGTTTTCATACGAAGCTTCAAACTATGACCTCTAGTTCTAGAGCCAGCCATATCAAAATATCGATCCCTATCCACTCTATCATAACCATGAAGGAATTTAAAGACTGTCACCATATTCCCCCTCACTCTTCTAGCTTCGAGTGATGGTAAGTCTAATTCCCTCCGCCTCTCATCATAACTGAGATTGCGTATTTCTGGCACCAGTTTCGTGGCATGTCTTTGAACTTTTTCAAGCTTAGCTATGTGCTTTTTCAAGTGCGGATTCCAAAAGGGGGCTGCATATTCGAGTTTTGGCCTCACATAGGTTACATAAATATTTCTGAACATTTCCTTGTCCATGTGCCTGAAGGCTACCCTTACATTTGATAAGAATGCATATGCTGCCCTTACTATGCCATTTATATGTATTTCTGGAGACAAATCTGCCAGTAGGTTTACTCCTAGATCTCTCTCATTTTCTCTCTCTTGAAGTTGTACTCCAGCCACCGAGTAGTCAAGCTTGGGCCTTCTTGCACTTGTACCCATTCTCATTACCTTACATTTTGAAGTATTGAATTTCATTAGCCACTTTTCGTGTGTGTGTGTGTGTGTGTGTGTGTGTGTGTGTGTGTGTGTGTATGTGTGTGTTGTGTGTGTGTGTGTGTGTGTGTGTGTGTGTGTGTGTGTGTGTGTGTGTGTGTGTGTCTAAATATCACGAAAATATGAACACCTGACAAACACAAATGAACAGAAGCCAGCTCTGAAGGCAAAACGAAATAACGGAGTACTGAGATCCTGCAGACTGCAAATTAGTCCATCTTTAGAGCTACTAACTGACACAATAAGCTTAATTATGCAAAGAAAGCATTGAGGGAAGAACACTGAATACAATGATCCAACAATGGAAATTAAAATGAATAAGTAAATTAGTTACTGTTAAAGATACCGAAACATGCCTAATCGAAGCTGGATTATCTATAATCTCTGAATTTGTATATTTATTTTTTCTCAAATATTTACAAATTATTAGTTGTAATAAAAATTGAAAAGAGTTAAAATTCAAGTAACAATTAGGTGTTAACTGCATAAAAGCGGATTCAAGAGGATTTCTAGAAATAGTGTTATTACAATTCATTACTGAGATATTTACAGGCCTATCAGGTAATATATCTCACAGTATTGATTGGCCTCCAAGTAGCGCGAGAGTTAATTGTAATTATGCTGTTTCTAGAACTCCTCTTCAATCTGTTTTTCTACAGTTAACACAGAATTGTAACGTAGATTAAAGCCCGGGTCAGATTTCCCTATACAAAATTATGTATGTTTTTGAAAAAATATGAAACATACAAAATTAGAGAAATTCTAGGAAAGCAATCTTAGAGTAGCAGCTTTCCGGTACTCTTAGAAAGTAACTTATTTACTTATTTCGCAATTTTATTTCTGTTATTACATTTATATTTTACTCTCTATTGCTTCTTTGTCCCGGTCGGATATAATATGATTCATGTTTTCACAATGGTAATGTGCTTACTTGATTATTGCTGATGCCCAATTAGATTGGGATTTGCATTAAATGCGAAAACTAAGCAACGGGTGAGGTTAAGAGAAACTGTAATATGAACAGAGAGGCTGTTAAATAGAATGCATTCATTCCTAGTATACTAGTTAAGCTGCATGGTTGGTTTCTCTTTTAAGCCGTCTGTGGTGCAGTTGGTAGCACCTTGACAGAGTAATTATGAGTCTTAGGTTTGAGTCCCGGTCGGTTAAAATATGATTCGTGTTTTCACATATGGTAATGTGTACTTAATTGATTTTGTTGATGCCCAATTAGATTGGGATTCGAAATAAATGCAAA
>JAXCGZ010013581.1:0-40000 GCA_037179515.1 Halocaridina rubra
ATCTGTCTATCACACACAGTTTCATTAGTTATACCTTGTGTGTGTTTTATTGTAATACCATAAGTAATATTGTGCATCTACCTACATGAATATATTCATTTGAGAGACTATATTATAACTATCATTTATTTTGTCATTAATTTCATCATTTTCTCATGAATAAATGGGATTTGTTTGTAAAGCTAATCTAAATCTTAGGAAATCCTTAATTATGTATAATATGATAAAATTATATACTTTTATTTTAGAATGTGATGCTCGTCTGCTTTGTTTACAGAACGGACGAGGACTCGCTCTGAGGACAGCATCAGGTGATGACCTATTGTTAGAGACTCGTAAAATTCGTGTAAATTTATGAGCCTCCCATTTCGCCCCTTGGACTAGTGCTGTCGAATTTGTCAAGCAGTGACTCTGTTTCAATATTGTATAAAGTTTTGGGATTTTGAACAATTATAATTACGTTATTAAGTGTTGTTTATTATTTTGATGTGTCCAGCAGTCGTGCCTGGAGCTATAACTCTTTGTTATTTTTGTAAAATTTAACCTTTTCTTTTGGGCTGAAATATTGCTCCATTATAATATTAACCTTTTTTCAATATATTTTTATATTTTATCGATGAGTCTTTCATTTAAGCCTGGATTTATGCAGTGTTCAGTTAATATTATTTAGTGTATTTGTGTTATTAACCAGTGGGAGATTCTCCACTAACCATTAAGCAAACGTAACTCATGCCCTTCCCCTTTAGTACCGTACAGTTTGTCTTATATTTAATTATAAGCCAGTAAGTTTTAGCCCAACTTTATTTGAAGTTGGTGGAGTAAATATTTTTGTGTATGGTAGCCTGCAAAAAACAGAGTAGACTATTCATTGACCAGGTGAAAGCAGGCATTCTGGGAATAGTCACCACATATTCTAGTTTTTTTCTGGTCCTTCGAACCGGATATGGTGCCTAGCCTAGCTAGCATACTTTACTACATTTACTGAATGGAATTTGGAATAGGCTACCTTTGGTATTGTTTTTGAACTTTGATATTAAAACACTGCGCATAAATCCATGGCATATTTTTTGTGATATCACTGCTGATGTCGAATTCTTTAGTCCAAGGGAAGGTTTAGATTAGCTATTTGAATACATGCGTGTGTAATCAAGTGTACCTAGGATATAAATATTATAATCATTGTGAATTTTGGTATTAGTTTAGTTTGGCCACCTAGCCAAAATTATTGTGATTTGTATAAGGTAAAGATTAATCCAGCAAGATGTCTTTACCATCAATCGCTGAAAGTAAAGCGTTTGAACTTTACAAGGTTGTAACCGATGATCTGACAGATATGCTCAGTTCTATAGAACATGACCTTAAAGCGTCTCCTCCACCATCCTTACGGTCGTTACAGTTTTCAGAAGCAGAACTTACAAAGTTGTACGAGTCCATTGATGTACATTGGACAGCTAGTCAAGATGCTATTGATAGTACCCAGCTTAGCCAAGTTTCTAGAGAACACAGAACTCTGAAACGTAATGCCTATAAAGTGCTCATACAAATTAAGTCAGCTATAGATGATCATTTGTCCTTTGGTAGTCAAGCACAAGCTACAACTAGTCAAGCTCCTAGTCAGACAGTAGTACCTGCTAGACCCCTTCCACACCCTAAGTTGCCTGAGATTAAGATTCCTGAATTTGATGGTCAGTTGAGTCGGTGGAATTGTTTTTGGGATTCCTTTAGTAGTTTAATTGATAGTCGTCAAGACATTGACCCAGTATTGAAATTTAACATGCTCAGATCTTATTTGAGAGGTAAAGCTTATAGAACCATTGAAGGTCTTCCCATAACTAGTGGTAATTACAGTATAGCATTAACTTTGTTGAGAAAAGCTTTGCCGATAATGACCTTTTGTTGCAACAATTACATTTAGATTTGATGGACATGAAACCCCCTGAACATAATTTAACTGAGTTGACTGAATTTCATTTAACATTTCAACGTTTGTTGATGCAAATAGAGGGTGTAACCCAAGTACCTTGTGATGACTACCTAATAAAAGACATAATTGCTAAGAAACTTAGTCCTAAAACTTTAGAGTACCTTTTTAATAAGTACAGTACTTATACTTTGACTATTACACAATTGAAGGATGGTATTGGACACCTTATCAAGGTCATGGAATGTTCTCGTATTCTCTCTGATCAGTCTAGGAATAAGCAAGGTTCACATTCTGATGCACATTCCAAAACTAAAGTAGTAACTAGTCAGAATTCTAGTACAAATTCTAATTATAGGTTTAGTACAGTACCGAAACAAGTAGTTGTGTCCCAGACTCAAGATAAGTCTAATTTGTCATCTAGCAATTCAAGTACTTGGAACAAACCTTGTCTCTTTTGTAAGAATATTCATAATACTAAGTTTTGTTCTAATTACGCAACTCATGAAGCCAGGAAGAACAGAGTTAGAGAGTTAGAACTATGTTTTGTGTGTATGCAGAAAGGCCATAGAGCCTCACAGTGTAGAGAGACGGCCGAGTGTAGAAATTGTAATGGCAAACATCATACCTTTCTCTGCATGAAACTAACCAACCGTAGTACTGCAGTTAATCAAGTGTCAGTTGCGTCTAATGCCCCAACAGTTATTAATAATGGAACTAACCTTAACAGTAACATTCCCACTAATCAAGTAGTAGTGGATGATAAGTTTAGAATCCTGCCAGGAAGAGATGACAGTGTCGCTAATTCTGTTCAAACAGATATCCAGACTAATAAGGTTCCACTTCCTTCAGTAGCACTTCCTACAGCAATTGTTAAGATTTCTGGTGCTGGGGTACGTGAAACAGTTAGGATGTTTTTAGATACCGGTGCTCAACGGTCTTTCATTCATTCTGCAGTAGTAAAGCGCCTTAAACTCAATCCAGTGTTTCGCATCTCACTTAAACTGACTTCATTTGGTAATCAATCCGAAAACATTTTGTGTGACGTCGTTCGTGTTGTAGTACGCATTGGTACACAACGTATTCCGATTTATGCTGTCGTCTATGATAAGGTTAACACTACGTTATATGTACCTGGCATTGCTAGAGTTGCAGAAACACTCACAAAAAAGGGGATCAAACTGGCAGATCCTAACGTTGAGTCTGATGTGATTAGTGACATAAGTATGGTAATTGGTGCAGATTACTATTCTAGATTTGTGACCAACCATACTTTCTATTCTGGAATTACACTTTTGTCTAGTCCAGCAGGTTCGATTATATTTGGACCTATGCCAAAGTGGGCAATTAGTTCTCAGTCAGTTAACACAGTTAATGGGCAACATGTGCTTTGTGCTCATGTAGGAGTACAAACCCTTGAGTCCGAAGTTCAGAACCTTTGGAATTTAGATGTTATTGGTATTAAGAATGAAACTTTAACACCTGAGGAAGTACAATCAGTGAGTCATTTTGAGTCCACTTGCCAGAAGGCAGACAATCAGTATTTTGTAGAATTGCCCTTTAAGGGCACTGAGAAACCAGCAACTAACTATAGAAGAGCTTATGGTCAGTTCATGTCACTAGCTAAATCCTTTGCAACTCGTCCAGAACTTTATGGACAATACTCAGAGATTTTTAATGAGTACATTGAATTGGGATTCATTGAGAAAATTGATAACCCTTCAGTTACAGACGGACTGACTCATTACTTGCCTCATCATCCAGTCTACAAGAATTCTCCTACCACTCCTATTAGAGTAGTGTTTAATGCTTCTAGTAGAGCTGATTCAAAATTAAAGAATCTGCATGATTGTTTACTAACAGGCCCTAGCCTAACCCATAAACTTGTTGATTCACTCATTGAATTTCGTACTAACCCTGTAGCTGCTGTATCAGACATTTCCAAAGCCTTCCTACGTATAGGTATTTTGCCAAACTGCAGAGATTTCTGTAGATTCTTGTGGTTCGAGGATGAAACACTTCAGAAAATAGTTACCTATAGATTTAAAGTAGTACTCTTTGGTACAATATCATCTCCCTTTTTGCTTCAGAAAACACTCACATATCACTTGGAGACACATTCACATCCAGTAGCTAAGTCTCTGATCTCTCATTTCTATGTAGATAACTTTGTTTGTACCTATTCAGACTCTGAACAATTAAAAACAGAGTACCCCATAGTAAATTCTATTTTAGCAGAAGCCTCTATGCCATTACAAGGTTGGGTGAGCAATGATGTAAAATTTAATGATGAAGTAGGGGTTAATCATGACCAATTGGATCTGAATAATGTAAATGTTTTAGGAATTTCTTGGAATGTTGTAAACGATGAAATCAAATTGTACTCCAGTAAGAAAGTGTGCAAGGAGGAGTGTGTGCATCATCATATCACCAAGAGATCAGTTGTATCTGTAATTGCTAGTGTATTTGATCCTTTAGGATTGTTATCACCAATCTTGATCAAGGGAAAGTTGTTCATTTCAGAATTATGGAGAAGTAAGTGTTCTTGGGATGAACCTTTGCCAGAACCTTTAGTACAAGAATATTCAGTTATTTGCAGAGATTTGAATCAGATGTCAACCATTCAATATCCTAGATTTGTAATTGTCCCTTGTGTATCAGATTTGCACATATTTTGTGATTCATCTAAAGTAGCTTATGGATTAGTTGCATATGCTGTGGACTTAAGAAGCAAATCTAGTGATATCATTATGAGTAAAGTAAAAGTATCACCAAATCCCCCACTCACCATTCCTAAGTTAGAGTTACTCTCACTTACTTTAGCCTCAGCATTGGCTCAGACACTCTTGTCTAATGAGAAATTAGCATTCAAAGGTTGCACTATATGGTGTGACAGTGAAGTTGCCATTAATTGGGTGTATCATATTCAACATCATCATTATGGATTAGGACAAATGTTGTCAGGACTCAGGAAACAGTTTTGGATCTCTAAAGGTAGAGTTATTGTGAAGAAAATATTAAAACCATGTATTTTGTGTAAAAAGGCAGTTGGCAAGACGATCTCTCAACCAGTTCCCCCTCCTTTACCAGAGGAAAGAGCCAGCTTTGTTAGACCCTTCAACTCAGTTGGAGTAGGATAGGTGTAAATGATGCCTTTAAATATTCTGTTTTTGTTCTACACTTTATTATGTTTGTACATGTGATTTATTTAGCTTCCTACCCTTTTTGGGGGGAGAGTGTGGTGATCTGTCTATCACACACAGTTTCATTAGTTATACCTTGTGTGTGTTTTATTGTAATACCATAAGTAATATTGTGCATCTACCTACATGAATATATTCATTTGAGAGACTATATTATAACTATCATTTATTTTGTCATTAATTTCATCATTTTCTCATGAATAAATGGGATTTGTTTGTAAAGCTAATCTAAATCTTAGGAAATCCTTAATTATGTATAATATGATAAAATTATATACTTTTATTTTAGAATGTGATGCTCGTCTGCTTTGTTTACAGAACGGACGAGGACTCGCTCTGAGGACAGCATCAGGTGATGACCTATTGTTAGAGACTCGTAAAATTCGTGTAAATTTATGAGCCTCCCATTTCGCCCCTTGGACTAGTGCTGTCGAATTTGTCAAGCAGTGACTCTGTTTCAATATTGTATAAAGTTTTGGGATTTTGAACAATTATAATTACGTTATTAAGTGTTGTTTATTATTTTGATGTGTCCAGCAGTCGTGCCTGGAGCTATAACTCTTTGTTATTTTTGTAAAATTTAACCTTTTCTTTTGGGCTGAAATATTGCTCCATTATAATATTAACCTTTTTTCAATATATTTTTATATTTTATCGATGAGTCTTTCATTTAAGCCTGGATTTATGCAGTGTTCAGTTAATATTATTTAGTGTATTTGTGTTATTAACCAGTGGGAGATTCTCCACTAACCATTAAGCAAACGTAACTCATGCCCTTCCCCTTTAGTACCGTACAGTTTGTCTTATATTTAATTATAAGCCAGTAAGTTTTAGCCCAACTTTATTTGAAGTTGGTGGAGTAAATATTTTTGTGTATGGTAGCCTGCAAAAAACAGAGTAGACTATTCATTGACCAGGTGAAAGCAGGCATTCTGGGAATAGTCACCACAATTACTAAATGACAGTGTTTGTTAATGATATATGATAAAAATGGGCAATTTAAGGAGGGTGAAACCAAAATATAAAGTAAAGCACTGTTTACCCTTTCAATATGATTTTTGGGTTTCTATGTATATTGAAGAATTACGTACAAATACCGTAGAGTTTAACCCCAATCTTATATCACATTTCTTCTTCTTTTTTTTTCTGTTTAGTAAATGCTATAAAAAGGTTTCCAGCTATAGGAAGGTTATCAGTATTCTAGCCATCCCTTATTCAAACCAACAGCGGGGCATTAAGAAGGGTATCCGGACTTAATTCCTAGCTTCAACCAGTCTGTATCCAACTCATTAGAATGAGGACTAATTATGACCTAAAACGATAAACAACAACAACAGTAAAAAAAACTCATATATAAATATACAAAATAAATTTAGAATTCTTATATAGTTGTGAATACAAGGACGTTGTGTTAGGAAAAATAAATAATAATCCTCGTCCTATGTGTCACTATTAACTCCCATTAAGGGGGTGGACACAGAGTGTGGCTGGGGACTCAGGGTTAGATGCTCTTTACTCTGGGTCTGTCGGCTCCTGAATCGAGCACTCTGGGTACTCGAAAGCACACATACAGAGTTCAGTTCATGCATCTTAATCGGGGATGTCAGTAAAGGCCTTGGGCATGGGATTAGGGGTAGGATCAGGGTCTATAGAAATAGCGAGGAAGGGGTAACCTCAATAAATAAATGAATAGGAAAAAAAAAAAACCTGGTTGGGGAGGGTGGAGAAGGAGGAAGAACCGGGTTTAGATAAAGGCAGAGACTGGATTGGTCACTGGCAGTGTCTGTGAATCTCTCGCAGAGTTCGCAATGTCGCTTTCAAGGTGTGTTAAAACCACGATTCGGTCTCGCCAAGCTTTACAGAAATTATTATCGCCGTCTGCTGCTGTCATTAACGTGTTTGACAAGGTATTGTTCTATGACATTACTCGGATCCACTTTCGACCCCACGGCTGGACGTTAGGAAGGGCATCCTGCCTCAAATCCCGTTTCAATCCGTCTGTGTCCATCCCCAAATATATCATAAATATAAACATATATCACCTGTACAGTAACTATACAATTTAAGATGACATTAAAATTCACCATTACTAGAATCTGACAATATTGTGTGAAATATTTTTACTGTGTTAGTGCTTGCTATATTTAACTCTAAAATATGAATTCTTTATTAAAATCATCATATGTAATATGTGCTTCTGTAGCAATGGCTTCCTTGATTGTTTTTATCTTGAAATATGTTGGAAAACGCTTGAATTATGTTTTTTAATAATATATAATAATAATAATAATAATAATAATACGTGTTTGTTCGTTCTTCTTGGGTGTGACCTTGTCGTTGCTATCCTATATAAGGCAACCCCCATGGAGTACAACAAAAACTAGCTAGGAGTCTCTATGGTATTTTTATTAGTAAACAAGTTCTCAGCGCTCTAGGGAGAGGTAAAATACTAGACATGATCTAGACTACGGTTACAGATTCTAGAAGACCCAATAATAATCTCCGTATATCCAAAGAAGGAAAAGAAGGTTAACTGGACAAAAGAATATTCCTTAAGTAGATTCCAATGCCTCTATTACCAGCTGATCGTAAATAAGGCCAGCCAGGTTTTTTTTTTTCATTGATTACCAAAATGTGGTAATCTCTGGTCTTTTATAATAATAATAATAATAATCTTTGTCTACATCTTTTCTCACTTTTATGTGGGGTCGATGTTAATAATAATAATAATAATAACAATAATAATAATAATTATTATTATTATTAGACACATACAAATATATCATTATATGACTAATATGATTTGCTATATAGGATTATCAAACAGCCAAAAGATATCAAAGTATATATTTATACTCAATGAGATTGTGCATTCTATAAAACGGCTTATGTCCTCATGCCTTCCGACGGGGTAAAATTCATATATCTAATGCTGTGTTTTTTATAACTTCTGCAGAATGACGAATCGGAATTTAGACACGGACTCTTCTTGCCCACAATACAGGTGAGTTATGGGCCCATAAATGGGACGAACCGTATAATAATATTTGCTGGCTTTGTAGCATGTATTGAGTTATAAAAAACTAGAAAAGTAGAATGCTTTATTATACAGTTGTCATTCAGTAATTCATTCCTCATTAAAGCTCAAATGCACGTGAGGACCCTAGGTCGCTGCTAGTTTTAAATACTGATATGGACTGAAGGCTGTTCAGGACACATCAAGTGCTTAGGAGAAATAACTAATAAAAATCACAACCTTTTTAAACTGTTGCACTAAGATTTATATATTTAAAAAAACTAATTGTGTAATGCTAAATTATTTCGCGAATAACCCCTTAAATTGTTAGAATAGGTTAAGTTAGGTTAGATTAGTGCTTAATATAACATACTAACCTAACGTAACCTAACATATTACGGGGTTATTTAATATACTTGGGGTCGTTAATCTTTATCTGATCCTAATTAACTCTTTAGCTCAATAGATGTATTAAAAATAAGATAATAATACTCTTGTTCCTGTTGATCACAGGCAGGGCCGGAAGTGAGCATCGTACGGCATTACAGCAGTAAACGAGCAACAAGTGCCAGGAAACACTATTCCGCATCGGATTCGGACTCATCCGATTCTGACCGAGAAAAGGGATCCGGAAAACGAGGAAAAAGAGTGAGTGTTCATGAGGAAATTTTAAGGCATCACTCTAAAGGGTGAAAATTTTTCGTGGTTCTGCTTTTTTGGGAAGACTTACCTTGTAATTAGCCTGTGTGAGCACTAGAGGGTACAGTATCAATCCAGTTAATCTGTCAGCTGCTAATCTTGCATCTATAATTCGTTATCTATATCTAAGATATATTTTTGTCTAATCTGCGCTAACTTTATTGCATATCTATAGTTATATATGAGGATAAAACTGTTACTACTTCTACAACTATTTTTTGTTATCGGCAACTCTTCCCAAGTTATATGAGATCTGGTGTGCTGGGTCTCGCTTAAGAGATTTGCGGTCGGAGGCCCTTTTTGACAGAATTCTCATTTATTCTGAATCGGAGCCAGAGTAGGTTGAGCTACTTTGTTTTTCAATCTCTGGACCACTACTATTAAAGTTGCTTCAAGATGGCAATTTTACTTATGCACAAGATTTTTCTTATTTATAAAAAAATATTTGACTGTCAAGGTCGCCCAGTCGCATTTATCCAATACAAAGGTAACTCTATACATTGAGAAACATATAAGAACATAAGAACATAAGAATAGAGGACACTGCAACATGCCTACTGGCACACACGAGGCAGCTCCATTTTTGAATTGTATTTTCAGCATGTCTAACCTATTCTATTCTACTTATTTATTCTGTTTTTCTTTTTATGATTTTTCTAATAAGCACTAACCTATTCATACCCACCCTACCTCTGTCATATGTCTATCTAATCTACATTTGAAGGTGTCTAAGGTATTGGCATTTACTATCCTACTAGGAAGCTTGTTCCATGCATCAGCTACTCTATTACCAAACCAATTTTTACCAATTTCCCTTCTGAACCTAATTTTATCAAGCTTAAATCCATTATTACGAGTTCTGGTTTGATCATGAATTTTTAAAACTTTATTAATATCTCCCTTGTTAATCCCTTTAAACCATTTATACACTTCAATCATATCCCCCCTAACTCTTCGCCTCTCTAGAGAATGTAGATTAAGTTTTTTTAATCTGTCCTCATATGGTAGATTTCTGATATTGTGTATCATCTTGGTCATTCTTCGTTGCACTCTCTCCAAGGATTCAATTTCCATTCTATAATAGGGTGACCAGAATTGCACAGCATAATCTAAATGGGGCCTAACTAATGCAAGATAGAGCTGCAAAATAACTTTTTCCGTCCTATTGCTGACGCTTCTTGAGATAAATCCTAAAATTCTGTTTGCTTTATTTCTGACTGCTGTGCATTGCTCTCTTGGCTTAAGACTACTACTCACAAGAACTCCCAAATCCCTTTCACACTGAGAACTCATGATTTCATGGTTATTTAGCTTATAACTAGTATTATCTTTTATAGTACCCATTTTAACTACTTTACATTTTTCAACATTAAATTCCATTTGCCATTTGTCCGACCATTCAGATAATCTATTTAGATCTTCCTGTAAAGCATGAATGTCTTCTTTTCCATTTATAGTTCTACCTATTTTAGTGTCGTCTGCGAATTTACTTAGGTTACTACTGATATCCGAATCCAGATCATTTAGATATACGATGAATAATAGAGGACCCAGTACCGAGCCTTGTGGTACCCCGCTTGTAACCGAGCCCCACTCTGATTTCTCCCCATTTATGCAAACCCTCTGTTTTCTGTCTTTTAACCATTGTTTGATCCATCTGAGAACAGCTCCTCCTATACCATGAGCTTCCAGCTTTTTAACTAATCTTTTGTGAGGAACTCTATCAAAAGCTTTGCTAAAATCTAGATATATTGTATCATATTCTTTGCCACAATCTACTGCCTCGTAAACTTCTGAATAAAAAGACAGTAAGTTTGTAAGGCACGAAAAACCCTTAAGAAACCCGTGCTGTGAAAGTTTTATCAGTCTGTGTAATTCTAGATGTGCCCTTATTTTATTTGCAATTATGGATTCTAGAATCTTACCCACTGTTGACGTTAAACTTACCGGCCTATAATTATTCTTTTTAACACGTTCTCCTTTTTTAAATATTGGTACCACATCTGCCAATTTCCACTCCATGGGTACCGATCCTAATTTTATTGAATTATTAAATAATGCAGTTAGAGGACAACTAAGCTCTTCCTTGCATTCCTTTAATATTCTAGCATATATTCCATCAGGTCCCGGAGATTTATGAGCCTTTAATTTATCTATTTCTTTTATTACCTCCTCTCTCGTAATATTTATTGAGCTAAGTATATTATCGGGACTGTCTCTGTAAATGGATTCTACTTCCGGAATATTTTCCAAGTTTTCATTTGTAAATACAGATAAGAAATAATCATTTAAACATGTACACATCACTTTATCGTCATCTGTGATATGGCCATTGGCTACTTCAATTGGTCCGACTTTTTCCTTAAATTTTGTTTGATAATGTTGATAAAACCCTTTAGGATTTTCTTTAGCTTCTCCTGCTATTCGAACTTCGTATTTTCTTTTCGACTCTCTATCTTTTTAACTTCCCTGTTTAACTGTATATATTGCTGCCTCACCTGCTCTTCACCTCTTTTTAGTTTCCTGTATATTCCTCTTTTAATACCTATAAGATTCTTTATTCTATTGTTCATCCATTTAGGGTCATTTTTTCTTGATCTGCAATGTTTCATGGGAATATAGTCTCTCTGACTATTCTTAAGAGTCATGACAAAATTGTTATATTCCTCATCCAAATTAATATTAACTGACGGGCTGCTGTTCTTTCCTGTGAGAGAATTTAATGTATATAATGCGGCGTGGTTATTCCTTTACCTTTTGTGTGTGTGTGTGTGTGATTACCTAATTGTGATTACCTAATTGTGTTTACGGGAAAGAGCCCAAAGCTCGTATCTTCCCGTCTCCTGATCGGTTCCATTTTTAGACATAGTGATACTTATCATACCTGTCCTTAAAACTATGGATTGAGGTAGCCTTAACTACCTCCTCGCTTAGCGAATTCCAATCATCAACTACTCTTACACTGAAAAAGTATTTCCTTACATCCTGCAAACAAGTTTTTTTCCGAAGCTTCAAACTATGACCTCTAGTTCTAGAGCCAGCCATATCGAAATATCGATCCCTATCCACTCTATCATAACCATGAAGGAATTTAAAGACTGTCACCATATCCCCCCTTACTCTTCTAGCTTCGAGTGATGGCAAGTCTAATTCCCTCAGCCTCTCATCATAACCGAGATTGCGTATTTCTGGCACCAGTTTCGTGGCATGTCTTTGAACTTTTTCAAGCTTAGCTATGTGCTTTTTCAAGTGCGGATTCCAAAAGGGGGCTGCATATTCGAGTTTTGGCCTCACATAGGTTACATAAATATTTCTGAACATTTCCTTGTCCATGTGCCTGAAGGCTACCCTTACATTTGATAAGAATGCATATGCTGCCCTTACTACGCCATTTATATGTATTTCTGGAGACAAATCTGCCAGTATGTTTACTCCTAGATCTCTCTCATTTTCTGTCTCCTGAAGTTGTACTCCAGCCACCGAGTAGTCAAGCTTGGGCCTTCTTGCACTTGTACCCATTCTCATTACCTTACATTTTGAGGTATTGAATTTCATTAGCCACTTTTCTGACCACTCATGCAGATTATTTAGATCCTCCTGAAGTTCTCTACCATTGTTCTCGTTTTTTACTTTCTTCACAATCTTTGCATCATCTGCAAACATATTCATGAATGAATTTACAGACTCTGGTAGGTCATTTACATATACAAGGAACAAAAGTGGCCCTAAAACTGAACCCTGTGGAACTCCACTACTAACTCTTCTCCATTCAGACACTGAGTGTCTTACTCTAACCCTCTGTTCCCTTCCTTCTAAGTAAGTTTTTATCCATTCCAAGACATTTCCACCTATTCTAGCCATTGATTGCAGCTTCCTAATAAGTCTCCCATGTGGAACAGTGTCAAACGCTTTCTGGAAGTCTAGGAATATGCAATCTGCCCAGCCCTCTCTTTTCTGTAAGATTTGGCTTACCTCATCATAAAATTCTAATAAGTTTGTTACTGTTGATCTTCCTTCTCTGAAGCCATGTTGCCTCACTGACAAAAAGTTGAAGGATTCCAAGTGAAGAGAGATATGTTTCCTTAGTAGTTTCTCCATAAGTTTGCAAACTATGCTGGTCAAGGAAACTGGTCTATAGTTCAGAGCCGTATCCCTCCTTCCCTTTTTGAAGATAGGTATCACATTTGCTTGTTTCCAGCATCTTGGAATCTCCCCCGACTCCAATGACTCCTTAAATATGATACTTAGTGCCACTGATATTGTGTTTGCGCATTTTTTAAGCACATGAGGGGATATGTCATCAGGACCTGTAGCTTTATGAACATCTAAATCCATCAGCGCTTTGCATACCTCTGTGGCTGTAAGGTTGATGTTCTCTAATACCGGCCCTTGAGCTTCTATCACTGCAATCTGAGGGGGGTGGGGTATTTTCTACTGTAAATACTGACTGAAACTCCTTGTTCAATTCTTTGCAGATCTCTTCATCCGTCTCAGTGATGCTTCCATCCGCTCTCTTTAGCCTTAAAACCTGTTCTTTTACCTTCAGTTTTCCTCTGATAAAGCTGTGGAAAAGCTTGGGATTTTCTTTAGCCTTCCTGGTGATGTCCCTCTCATAATCTTTCTCTGCCTCTCTCCTTTTACTTAGGTAGTCATTTCTTGCTCTTTTGTAGGTTTGCCAGGCATTTATGTTTTTTCTCCTCCTATACCTTTTCCAGCATTTGTCTCTCCACTCCTTAGCTCTTTTACACCCATTATCGAACCATTTCTCTCTGGCATGAATTACACCTACTTTGGTGACAGGTATGCAGCAATCTACTATCTTCCCATATTTCTCACAAAAGATGTCATACATTTCTTGTACAGATTTGTTGTAAAATAAGGTTCTCCAGTCAATAACTGCAAAAAGCTCATTCATTTTGATGTAATCTCCTTTCTGATAGTTCCTCCTCATGTCCTCAGTGCCTCTACTCTCAGGAAGAATGTCTTCAATGATATACTCCATCAACATGTGTGTGTGTGTGTGTGTGTGTGTGAGAGAGGGAGAGAGAGAGAGAGAGAGAGAGAGAGAGAGAGAGAGAGAGAGAGAGAGAGAGAGAGAGAGAGAGAGAGAGAGAGAGAGGATTAATGTGCAAAACAATTCTTTCATGTCTCGCATGAACACTAGAATGAGTTTTGTGATTGTGGATGAGGATACAGTACAACACATATTCTCCATATGGCAAACGCCATGTGATCGCTGAGAATGCCGATGAAGGAAAGGTTTTGCGCAGCAGGGCACAAACGGCAGAGTTAAAGAATTCTGTATTTATAATGTACTGTATTATATTTTTACTGTAGGCTTATAGAGGTAATCAGTACAGTAGAATGAGGAACGTAATTGTAAATAGGTTTTAATTAGGCCTAATCCGATTTGTGGGGTGGGAGGGTTCTATCCATGTGGGGAGTGGAAGGTTCTCCGACTCCCATAACTCTCTCTCTCTCTCTCTCTCTCTCTCTCTCTCTCTCTCTCTCTCTCTCTCTCTCTCTCTCTCTCTCTCTCTCTCTCTCTCTAAAAAGCTATTGCAAGGGACTGGCCATAGTAACCTTTTCTCCCCTTGATTTCGCTGTTTTGATGACTCGGCACTTTCTACAACATAAGGAACTTTTCAATTATTTTCAGTTCATAATTCCAAAGCATCGCTTCATCCAGCGAGACTGCATGATATTTTTTATTACTGTCGGAATATCGTTTATGCTAAAAGAAAAAAAAATACAGTCACAATGATGCAGTCACCAAATGAATATGAAAGTCCACAATAATATGAATGTTATTTTTGTTTATCAATATCAGGAACAAACAACATATTTTATGGACATTTTATTATTTTGACGCCACTACTATTCTCTTACTTTTGGAGAATATATATATATATATATATATATATATATATATATATATATATATATATATATATATATATATATATATATATATATATATATAACTGGAGTGACCCCAGAACTAATTCTGCGGAACCCCACCCCAGCTAACCTTCTTCCTGTCTGACATAGTGTAATATCTAAGAGTTCTAGAGTCGAAAGTCTAAACCATCAGGGCTACTCCTTCCAAGTCTTTGAATTTTTGTTTTTATCTATTCCAAGATATTTCAACCTATTTTTGTCATTATTTGTAGCTTCCTAACGATTCTCCCTAGTATGAATTTATCAAACTTTCTGAAAGTTTGGTTAGGTTAGGTTAAAGTAGACCTACCCTCTGTCATTTTACAATGACAAGTTAAAAGACTCCACGTGGAGAGAGAGAGAGAGAGAGAGAGAGAGAGAGAGAGAGAGAGAGAGAGAGAGAGAGAGAGAGAGAGAGAGAATGTATTTAAGTCGGTCACGAGTAAAGAAAAGACATTTAATGAATTTCACAAAGAGGCCTACGTGACGGGAAGCATGTAAACTTTTCTGTTAGGTCACGGGCAGCTGAAAAATCTCCATCATATCTGAGAGGATTATTGGGCTGTGAATGGGGAGGAGAATAACACAGGCAAAACATCCTTATAACCAATTAATATTATTGTTAGAGCCAAGAAAACCACCATAATTATGGCCATGATTACAGTGTACGAGTACTGAGGACAAAGGGTAGAGTGGTCAGATCATGCTTGGACCATGTTTCGTGCGTTCTGTACATATCGGGGCGGGGTGTACGTGGTGTTCAGCAGGATGAAACATCCCGATAATCGTTCCTGGAGGGCAACATCTAATATAATCATAATGTCTGGTTCATCTTAAAACCCTTCACCCACTGCAACTAGTTTCGCCAAGCTCCACTTTTTTCCTTCTTCTGCTTCTTCTTCATCTTCTTATCATCATTATGTTTTTGTTGTTGTTGTTGTTATTTTAATGTGGAACTGAATATTTGTTTAAATCTGATTAGGCCTAGTTGGCAGTAATGACACTACACAATTTCTAGTAAAATTTAACCTAAATATACTTTGTCCCTGAAGCAGCGAATATTGTTATTCAAATATTAATTTACTGCATTTCAGTAATTGCAATTCCGTATAATTAATTAGGTGTTTACTTTAAGTGGATAAGAAATAGTCTCTATCACAACTTTCAAATTCAGCCTAAGCCGTGCGTGTTATCTCTCTCTCGCTCTCGAAAATAGGGCTGTGATATCACTAGAGTACTAATGGTTAGCTTCCTTGAGATAGCATTTTGGGTGATACCAAGTCCCAATATATATATATATATATATATATATATATATATATATATATATATATATATATATATATATATATATTTGAAAAATAGTAATTATCAAAATATTGTAGTTTTTTTCAGTTAGATGTACATTATTTTCTGTGGAGAGTAGGGCTAATTTCACTCTAATTTTATCGCATCTGTGTATCCAACCATTCGAGTTAATAATAGCAGAACCGTTAAAGATAATCGGTTTAGCTATATAAAGCGAAGTATAGTATTATATATAGCAACATTCAGCTTGTTTTTAAGTATTAGTATTTTGTTATTGAATAGAAAATACAGACTGTGCAATCATTCAACTGAAAACACTGATTTTTTTTTTCACCCAAAACGTATCGGTTTCACAATAAACTTCATTCAAGGTCATAAAATTGCGAATTTCCAGTTGAGTCCAACTTTCCCTTTTGGCACGCAATAGCATAAAGGTTTTTATTCAGAATTATTTCATGGTAGGTTTCTATATTACATTAAAATAAGGAACTACTTCCAGACATAGGAATTCACGAAGAATTGGTACCTAAATTTTTTATAGGTCCTAATGCTGCAATTGGGGTAACTTTGAGGTCCGTAATCTTCAGAATCTAACTAAACCTAACCTAACCACTGGTAAAAGTCAGGTTCCAATTCTGTCTTCATTATTTATAATTTTGTTTTTAGATAATGCTGACAAGACTGAATCAGTTTGGCTTATGTTGAGTATACTTCTGACTGCTAACATGTAAAATAAAGTTAAATCAAACACTAGAACCAGTTTTGATAATCTCTTCTAAGATATGCTAAAAATATACACAAACGGCCATGTTAAACAAAAGGATTTTTTTTTTATTCTGATCAGCGACTACAAGGAGAATATGAATACATAATGGGTTCTGTATATCGAAATCGGTATTCAAGCCAGTGCTTAACATCTTATTAAAGTAAAAATGTGGCTCCGCTGTACAACCAGGCGAGCATAGCTAAGAGATAAAGTGTGAGTGCGGCCATTTTATTTTTTAATGAATGTGACACCAGGACGTGCCAAAAAAATAATAAACTAAAACTGCCCTCATCAGGCCTGGGTACGAAGAACACAAAATAAAGGAAAATAGAGATGGAGAGTGTGGTGACTTGTCAGATGTGAAGGATAACGGTAACGAATATCCAAGAATATTCGGTGTTGATGTAGGCATAAAAAAAGATTACTCTGCTCTAAGTTACTGTATTAATTTTTTGGATTTGTTATTAATTTGAAAAAGATGATTGCAGTTTTGAGTACAAGCTTGAAACTATGGGCATGGAACGATAGAATATATTAAGCTTAAAAGACAGGAATTTGTAAGGGCCAAATTGTAAATGTAAGGAATTTACTGTTGAATGTAGTGAACTATATTTGATACCCAGAAATTTACATAATACAGTGTTATAATTTTGATTGGTTATGGTGTCAAATCCCTTGTAAAATATCTATACTCAGTTTCAGGCACTATTTACACAGACTATTCTGGTTATACTGTACATCTCTAATTATCCCCTCACATCTGCCAAGCCACAACACTCCCCATCTCTGTTCTCTTTGCTTTCTTGCTCCTAACTGTTGTTTGTAGGTATTCATTACTTTGATTATTCTTTCAGCCTGTCTTTCTATTATCATACTTTTATTTCTATCTTGTCCTTAAGCTGCCACTTTTTCATACATGTTTTTTTTAGAGGCCCTGGCCCCATGAAGGTTCCCCCTCCCGTGCCGGTGTCACAGCATAAAATAATACTTTGCTCCTCCTACCCTACCCCCTCAGTATTAAATACAAAAGCGATGTTATTTTTTTCTTACAAGTTCTCTATTCACATATTACATGATTTTTATCTTGATATATGTCATAGATAATTTTATTGTCATTTTCTAATTCTTATTCATGAATAGAACAGCTAGCTTGTCTTGCCTGTTAGTGACGTCATGTTTATCTGGTTCTACAACTTTTAGCACTTAAGGATGATGATGATGATTATTTTTTTTTTTAACCAATTTTGGTTGGAGAACTTTCGAGCTCTCTTGTGTTCTTTTCCCATTTCCATTAAGCATATATATATATATGATTGGTTCGGTTTTACGTCACGGACTCCCTTTTTCTACCAAGGGCTAGAACGATTGCCTTCTTACGAATAACTTATTTTAGCAGATGTAATCGTCACATATATACACAAATGTTTTTAATCGCATATTAATTCAGAACAAAAGTTGAAGCGATGTTCTTTTCGTCTAATATAGAACAAATTTACAGATTTCTTAGGCACGATTATTGAACAAATGTATTATACTAAATTACCTAAATTTTTAATAATCAATATGTTTCATATATTACGACTTGACCTTTAGTGTATTTGTGCATCTATGTAAGGTCAATTCTGAGGTACTTTATGACGTCAGAATTGCAAATTTAAGGTACCTCGCATTTAATTATTTATTTACTAAGGGATATATATATATGACGCAAGAATATACATGTGCATTATCAGCATTGAATAATAATAATAATAATAATTTTCAAGCATGAGGCTATACCGCGGTAAAGAACCTAGGGTGAAGAAGAAAAACAGAACAAAGGTCGTAAGGCTTAAATATACCCTAGGAGTTCCCATCTTATATATAATATATTTTGGCGTCTCGAGGATAATCAGGGATGAAGGAACTGAACTGCTCACTCACCCCACCCCCCCAGCTGGACCTACTTGTATATCCTTGTCGTTTTCTACGTCGTAAAGGGTATAAGAGGGTGGACCACCTCCAGGGAATAATAATAATAATAATAATAATAATAATAATAATAATGATAAATGTAATAAGGTGCTAGAGGATTATCAACAATAACAACAACAATAATAATAATAATGTTGTTGTTGTTCCGGTTTTACGTCACGGACTCCCTTTTCTTGCGAAGGACTTGTTTTGGCAGATGTAATCCTTACGCTGAGTGCATGCCCTTGCTAACCTCAGACCGTGACGGGGCGCGAACCCTCGACCTGACGCCTCAGAGTCGCGGACGCTACCGGTTGAGCCACGGTGACTACAATAATAATAATAATAATAACAACAACAACAACTTATTAAATTTCAAAGCAAGAACCATCAATAACATCTTGAAATGCCTGCAGAAGTGTTTATTGATGCCTAGCGTTTGGGCATATTGCAAAAAATGCCAATATTAGCAGAAAAAGTTATAAACCTACTACTGCTACTACTACTACTACTGTTAATGTTCATGCTGATCTACCTTACCTTATAAACAAACAAATAAACATTAATTTCCATTTTTGTGCAATAGATATTCTTATATAAAGATTTATATCAATAAGATAAAGAAATATGCATCATGTAATCTATTTACAAAGAATTGTATAAGTAAAAAATATTAATTTATTGCACGAGAGAGCAATATATTACTGTTGCTTGACAAGAGTAATAGAAGTTGCTATGAGTCGCGGTCCGTGTGAGGACATGACTTGCAAATAACCGGCCTGAAACGTAAGTACCATTACAACATTCTCGATGCTCTTTATAATGCGCGTTTAGCTTCTTTGCCGTGGATATGGGATGAGTATAAGACTACCTTTTATCCATGGATGAGTAAAGGAGGTGAGGATTCACCATTTAGTTATTACAGGACCTTTGAGAGGGCGCAAAGTTTAGAGGACGCGAATTAATTTCAAATTTAAGGTCACTCGTGGAAAGCATTTGGAAAAAATTACATTCACCCTTTCCATCTAATCACCAAAGTCGTATCACAACTATTCTCACTCTCTCTTCTACATGACAATATTGCAAGTTAATATAACCATTATTTTTGATGGTTCATTATAAAAATAAATTATATATATATATATATATATATATATATATATATATATATATATATATATATATATAATATATATATATATATATATATATATATATATATATATATATATATATATATATATATATATATATATATAATTTATTTTTTATAATGAACCATCAAAAATAATGATTACATATATATATATATATATATATATATATATATATATATATATATATATATATATATATATATATATATATATATATATATATATATATATATATATATATACTCGTATATCGTACAATGTAGAATGCTCTACTCAGGTGATGGACCAGCGTTCGATCCCCCAGCTGGGCGATGGGAAGGTCATTCAACCTTCATACCCCAGCTTCAATCCGTCTGTGTCTATCCCCCAAATAGGAATTATTAGTGTCACAAAAAAAATCTGTTTGAGATAGTGTTAAACAGACACTAACATATACATGCGAGGTTTTTGTAAGACAGTTTCTTCAATATCAAAAGCCAACCACGAGCAAATGCGGTTCAGGTAAAGAATAACAACCTCTTAACAGTAAATAACCTCGTAAGTTATTAGGTAAGGTTAATATCTAACCTAACCTAATCTAACCGAGCTAACATACCCTAACAATTCATGGGGTTATTTAATGGTCTGGGGTCGCTAATATTTACATGATTCGCAGATACTGTTTCACCACTAACTCTAAGAACCATTCTATTATACCACGAAGATAACATTACTGTATGGTTTTAGTTCCGGTTTTACGTCACGGACTCCCTTTTCTACTAAGGGCTAGGACGGTTGCTTTCTTGCAAAGGACTTGTTTTGGCAGATGTAGTCCTTACCCTGAGTGCATGCCCTTGCTAACCTATCGCCTCAGAGTCGCGGACGTTACCGCTTGAGCCACGGTGACTAACGCGCTGGCTTCGCATTCACGAGGTCGAAAGATCGGTCCCCGTCCAAGACCGAGAGTTTAAGCTGTTTACTGGCAGGAACTGCTGTGGTTGGACATCACAGTGGGGGGTTGGGGCTTGCCCTGGCTGACGAATACCCATTGTATTGAAATGGAAATAAAGGTTAAATTTAAAATTTAAAAAAATTTAAATTTAAATTTAAATTTAAAACATTACTGTATAGTCCTTTCTTGATATCCCTAGAGCCCGGCAACAGTTCTCAGTCCGAAAAGCAACGGTCGGATAAGCCTCGAGTCCTTGAATTCAAATAGGAGAGAGTTGGGGGGTGCTGTCGTCATTCCTTATGGGGGGTACGGTGGGGTACATTACAAAGGTGTGCCATTGTCGACCTTATTGACTTATACTTTTGGGGTCTCTTTCCTCTATCATACGATGTTCTTCCTTGCTGCCAATTTATCCCCCTTTGCAATCAACTCCTCGTGCTAAAACCGATCGAAATAATTGTTATTGTTGATTAGATAGCATGTTAAATGCCTGCGCTGAAGAAGAAACTAATGACTAAAAGACAAATAAAAAGTTTCAGCAGTTTTAGTGCTTTCAGAGCTCTGTAAAAATTATATATAGTATATTAAATAACATATTGCTTGGATTCAATATATTTGCGTAAAACAGTAGCTGATTTAAATAATTTAAATTGACAGCAGAAATGATGTCATTAAGAATAAATAAGTAAATTTGAAATAAAATTACACACTCTCTCCCGCTCACACACACACACTCTCACGGTCACACCACCATACATATATATATATATATATATATATATATATATATATATATATATATATATATATATATATATATATATATATATATGATTATTTAGTTCTTTGTTTTGGTAACATACAACCAAATGTTTTTCCTTGTTTCAACTCCTGCCCCCATCCATTCTCTCCAAACACTACGTTCCTTTGCCAGTTCATTCCCTCCAGTACATTCATGGCTGAATCCTCCATGGATCTGGTCTCTCAAGTCACGTGCGCCATGGCAAGTGGACACCCACCCTTCGTAATGACCTCGACAGGCGGTTTTCACTGGCTTCTGCCCCACAAGTAATACTTGTGATTAGAGTATTCTGAATATTATATTATATATTATGTTAATGAAGATGTTACGGAGAAATTATAGAGACTAGCATATTTCTGGAAACACTGCCGTGGTTTTTCTTTAACAAAGAAATTATTCATTATTCATCATTTTGAGTCCTAAATTGAAATATGAATCACTTCCGGAACCCACATTTACAATGGTAAATCAATAAACAGGAGAAACTTAAAATAACATGTTGCAGAGCAAGTTCTGGATATAGGAGACAGCATTTAAGTGACAAGACTGGAGGAGAAAAAATAACATGAGGCTATTCGCCTTAAACATGATTAGGTAATCAGAATTAGGGACTTACAGATATACATATAAAAGCAGTGACTTTCATTAGTACCTTATTTTATTACAACATTCAAAATATGATATATTACTAGCATGGAATTCACCTTGCTTGACATCCAATCTATAAGTGTTGCTGGAATTGTGTGAAATAGTGTGGCTTTTAAGCTCAAGGACGCTAAGTTACGCAGACTTTCTCCACTGTATCAATATTTATGTCAGTGTCTAATGTATGTTATATTGTTCCGGTTTTACGTCACGGACTCCCTTTTCAACCAAGGGCTAGGACGGTTGCCTTCTTGCGAAGGACTTGTTTTGGCAGATGTAATCCTTACCCTGAGTGCATGCCCTTGCTAACCTCAGACCGTGACGGGGTGCGAACCCTCGACCTGACGCCTCAGAGTCGCGGACGCTACCGGTTGAGCCACGGCGACCACAATGTATGTTAACCGCATGAATTCTCTGAAAAAACGCATACATCTACAGGAAAAAAACAAACTTATGATCCCAGCAATAGGGAACTTGATAACTGGACTCGCTGCTTTAGGTATAACAGTTTGGAGAAAGTGTCAAAAATACTACCTGTAGCATACATTGTAAAAAAAATCGCACTGATTTTACATAATCATTTAAGTTTTATACTCTGGAGCATTTTTACTTGAAAAAAAAAACTATACTGAATTTTTAATAACATGCCACCATCTGCTCTTTCTATTTCATGAACTACTATTTCTCCACAGGGTCAGTCTGCCTTCTGGAGACAGAAAATGAGGACGCACCATCAAATGATCGACATTAACAAGGACGGTGTCGTTTCTTGGGACGATTTCGAAGTGCTCATAAGGAAGTTCTCAGATTTTGGCCACTTATCCTTAAAAGAAGTTAAGAAATTCACAGAAGCGCTGAGGGTAAGAGTCCGTACTGGCACTGGTTGAGCTTTGGTTTATGATCATTCTATGGAACTGGTCCAGTTCAGCATTTATAATTTCAGTCAATATCCTGACATTGCTTAATTTTGTAAATTACCATTTATTGTTATTTCATTATTTAAAGCATTGTTTCACATCATGACTGCGTATTATACCAACTCTGAAGATATATTGTAACCCCATGAATATAAAAAAACTATGTCGCCATTGCTCCCACTAATCTGCTGGTTCACTATTTTCCTCATTGTCAGTACCCATCAACTTTCTTACACCTTCTAGCATTGAAATGGGTAAAACAGCAACAAGAAAGACTTGAAAATGTAATGAATAGAAAGAGTAACCTTCATGTTCTTATTCACTGTGACAGACAGTTATTCTCAATTTATTCAATTGCTGAGAATTGGCTCTTTCATGATGTCAGCTGATTTTATCAGAGAAAATCACTCTTACAGGTCATAAGTACTTGAACTTAAATATAAATTTGTACAGTTTCATCACCCATTTTTTTTTTTTTTTAGAAAGATTAATGATAAGTCCTATAAGTTTAAACTACATTATCTCGCTTAGATAACTTTCAGACTTGTAGCTTTGCACTTATCATCGATTTGCGATGCTTAATATTATCTCCCATTTATAACTTCTCGACTTATATTTTCTTATTCGTTTTCTTTATATTTTAGTCACATAATCATTACAATTAATCTTTATGAGCTAGTCCTACAATAACAAATTTGTTATATTATAATCAGTATTATTGCCAATGACGCAGTTAACTGTCACACTCGAGAGCTGAGAGGGATATTGATTAATTTCAAAGAATATGCGTGATATGCTAACAGATAATAATTAATTATTATTATTATTATTACATGAAAACAGATAATGATAAATTATTGTTATTATCATGATTATTATTAGAGAGAGAAATTCTGAATCCTTTCAGATTCTTTAATTCTACATAAGCCTTTCTAGGGCTGTTATGTATATTTCATACTTGAATATAAGGCCCGATTTCTTAAACAGTGTAAACCTAAGATACCATATTGTTAGTTAGCTAGACACACAAATGGATTTCATAAACGCATCTGACGCGGTTCTGTGTATGGCTAGGATCCCGTACGGGATCCTAGGCCCGATTTCTTAAACAGTGTAAGCCTAGGATACCATATTGTTAGTTAGCTAGACACACGCAAATGGATTTCATAAACGCATCTGAAGCGGTTCTGTGTATGGCTAGGATCCCGTACGGGATCCTAGGCCCGATTTCTTAAACAGTGTAAGCCTAGGATACCATATTGTTAGTTAGCTAGACACACGCAAATGGATTTCACAAACGCATCTGAAGCGGTTCTGTGTATGGCTAGGATCCCGTACGGGATCCTAGCCATACACAGAACCGCGTCAGATGCGCTTATGAAATCCATTTGTGTGCGTCTAGCTAACGGCTATGGTATCCTAGGTTTACACTGTTTAAGAAATCGGGCCTTATATTCAAGTATGAAATATACAACTTTTATATCAACTGAGAATGATCGCAGTTTTTTTTTATTAATTAATTATTTTTTTTAGTAATATCCGCTCAAGCTTTGCTCCAAATGTACTATTTGAGATTGCAAGTTTGATAAGCTGATTTTGCTTTGTCCACAGCGTGTCTGGGAGGAAGAATGGGGTGCCTGTGGCGATCCGTATGTGTTTATTGGTCAAGAACAATTTCTCACACAAATGGAACATGTGATAAATTCTAAGGAATTACGCAAAAGAGTTGCCAGCCCTTTACCGTACTTCTTCATGGTATGTTGATACACGTATGTTACCTGTTCTGCCCATGCATTATTATTATTATTATTATTATTATTATTATTATTATTATTATTATTATACTTTTCAAGGTATGTTGGTACATAATTGTTTCTGTTCCTGTGTAATGCATTATTATTATTATTATTATTATTATTATTATTATTATTATTATTATTATTATTATTTCACAGGCAGTGGATCACGATGGGAGTGGAGAAATATCAATAGAAGAATTCAAGATGTTCTATTCCTGTCTCGGCTTAACGGATCGAGTAAGTATAAATCAATTTACTTACTTAATATTTCACACTATTTCGTATTAGCATAGGTAAGTACTATGTAATAACGTCAAATTTCTTTTGAAAACTGAAATTACTATAATTTTACTCTTTTCTCAATATATATATATATATATATATATATATATATATATATATATATATATATATATATATATATATATATATATATATATATATTATATATATATATATATATACGTAAAATAGTAAAATAATGCTACAGTATTATATACAGTCATTGACTAAAATGGAAGTATTAATTCGAATATTTACTGAGTTCATAATCAGGGCATAGGGTATTCACTCAAGGTAATGATCACACTTGTAAAACCAAAGTTTTTCTCAAGAAGGCACCATCCTAGCCCTTAGGAAAAATTGGAGTTTGTGACGTAAAACCGATCACAGACTTCATGAATGACCTCTGTGAGAATGGATCATACATTATTTACTCTAGCGTATGACTGGTCACTGACCTTTGTTCTCATTCTTTGGCACTTTGAAGGATGCCGAGGAATCCTTCGCTGCCATCGACCTAAACAAAGACGGGAAACTGAGCAAGAAGGAATTTGTCAAACTAGGACGGGACTTTTTCCTCTCGGAGGACGAGAGCAGACCCAGCAAGCTCTTCTGGGGACCTCTCTCCAGGTAAAACTATCGACTCAGGTGATTTCTACGAAGTGAAGGTTTTTTTTTAAATGTGTTCAGGCCTGAATAGGTGATGCTAAATATTGTAGAGAAACATGGGATCAAGTATAGATTAGCGACCCCAGTAATTGAATGACCCTGTAAATTGTTAGATTAGGTCTGATTAGGTGAGGTTAAGGTTAGGTTGATGCCTAAACTAACCTAGACTAATCAAAACTAACCTAACAAATTTCGGGGTTACTTCATGTACTGGGGTCACTAATCTTTACCTGATCCGACAAAGCTAATGATGAATAACATAAAAAAATGATATAAAAATGATTGAAATTTCTCTTTCTATCAATTATTGTAAATGCGTGAACTCGAAGAAGTGACTTACTGTTAATTACTTTAATTATGATGAGATCAACTGTAGGACTGTATTAGTATTTCTTTGAAAGTACTAAAAGCCAAGTGCCTAAAAGTACGTTTAGCTCGGTGCGATTATCGTTCAGCGATGATCGTCAAACGATTGTCTAGAGTACTAATTCTTTGTTTTTGAATGGGGCTGTTTTGCTACGAGAGACTGCTTTCTTGAAAGTACTAAAAGCCAAGTGCCTAAAGGTAAGTTTTGCTCAGTGCGATTATCGCTCAACGATGGTCGTTCATGGCTCAACGATGATCGTCGAACGATTGTCTAGAGCACTAATTCCTTGTTTTTGAATGAGGCTATTTTGCTTCGAGCGACTGCCGCGGCAGCCGCTCGAAGCAAAACAGCCCCCTTTCAAAAACAAGGAATTAGTGCTCTAGACAATCGTTCGACGATCATCGTTGAGCCATGAACGACCATCGTTGAGCGATAATCGCACCGAGCAAAACGTACCTTTAGACACTTGGCTTTTAGTACTTTCAAGAAAGCAGTCGCTCGAAGCAAAACAGCCCCATTCAAAAACAAAGAATTAGTGCTCTAGACAATCGATTGACGATCATCGTTGAGCGATAGTCGGACAGATCTAGGCGTACCTTTAACCATTAGCCTTACCTCGTGGTTAATGTTTTATTGATATATGATAATTTATCTAAATATTATTCAAGTCATTCTGTAAGTCAAAGAATTCATTAAAATGTTGTCTATTTCTGGAAGCACAAATGTAAATACAGATAATAACTACTACATATTATCTAATTCTCTCGCTCTTAACGTATTATTAATGTCAAACCGCAAATTCTGAAGATCAGAATTTGCTTTACATAAATAACTATTTTTCTTTATTGGAGAACCTGCAGATTATAGTTTAAATAGTTATGTCTTTATCACACAGATAATGTTGACTAACTAGATAAATTTTTTCTGCTGATATTTTTCTGTCTTCCCTTAATGTAGATAGATCTTCAAGGATTACAAATGAAAAAGGATGGACTGGTACTTTACAAGGATATTGTTGCATTCAAATAGTTCTTTGCAGGATGTAAGTTAGCACTTTTCTTTAGTGTAAGTGTAGTTCATGATTAGAATTCGCTAAGCGAGGAGGTTGTTAAAGCTCACTGAATCCATAGTTTTAAGGAAAAGTATGATAGGTATCACTAAGTACAAAAATGGAACCGACCAGGATACGGGGAGTTACGAGCAAAGGGCTCTTTCCCGTAAGCACAATTCGGCAATTACACACACATACCTATCATATTTTAAGTCACAGAAGTATGCAAAGCTCTGTGGACTTAGATGTCCATAAAGCTACTGGTCCTGATGATAGATTTCCATCCGTACTTAAGAAATGCGCTAATTCAATATCAGCGGCACTACGTATCATATTTAAAAAGTCGCTGGAGTCAGGGGAGATTCCAAGATGCTGGGAACAAATGAATGTGATACCTATCTTCAAAAAGGGATGGAGGGATACGGCTCTAAACTACAGACCTGTTTCCTTGACCAACATAGTTTGCAAAGTTATGGAGAAACTACCAAGGAAACATATCTCTCTTCACTTGAAATCCTTCAACCTTTTATCAGTGAGACAACAGGGTTTCAGAGTAGATAGATCAGTAGTAACAAACTTGATAGAATTTTATGATGAGGTAAGTCGAATCTTACAGGAAAGAGAGGCCTGGGCAGGTTGCATATTCCTAGACTTCCAGAAGGCATTTGACACTGTCCCACAAGGGAGACTTATTAAGAAGCTGCAAGCAATGGCAAGAATAGGTGAAAATGTCTTGGAATGGATAAAAACTTACTTAGAAGGAAGGAAAACAGAGGGTTAGAGTAAGACACTCAGTGTCTGAATGGAAAAGAGGTAGTAGTGGAGTTCCACAGAGTTGAGATTTATGGCCACTTTTGTTCCTTGTATATGTAAATGACCATACAAAGTCTGCAAATTCATTCATGAATATGTTTGCAGATGATAAAAAGATTGTGAAAAAAGTAAGAAACGAAAACAACGGTAGAGAACTTCAGGAAGATCTAAATAGTCTGAATGAGAGGCTAGAAAAGTGGCTAATGAAATTCAATACATCAAAATGTAAGGTAATGAAAATGGGTACAAGTGCAAGAAGGCCCAAGCTTGACTACTCTGTGGCAGGAGTAGAACTTCAGGTAACAGAGAATAAGAGAGATCTAGAAGTAAACATACTGGCAGATTTGTCTCCAGAAATGCATAAAAATGGCACAGTAAGGGCAGCATATGCTTTCTTAGCACATGGACAAGGAAATGGTCAGAAATATTTATGTAACCTATGTGAGGCTAAAGCTTGAATATGCAGCCTCCTTTTGGAATCCGCACTTGAAAAACACGTAGTTAACCTGGAAACAGTTCAAAGACATGCCACGAAACTCGTGCCTGAAATATGCCATCTCAGTTATGATGAGAAGCTGAGGGAAATAGACTTATCATCACTCGAATCTAAAAGATTGAGGGGAATATGGTGACGGTTTTTATATTCCTTCATGGTTATGACAGAGTGGATAGGGATCGATATTTTGATATGGCTGGCACTAGAACTAGAGCCCATAGTTTGAAGCTTCGTAAGAAAACTTCTTTGCAGGAAGTAAGGAAGTACTCTTTTAGTGTAAGAGCAGTTGATAATTGGAATTCGCTAGGCGAGGAGGTAGTTAATGCTAACTCAATCCACAGTTTTAAGGACAAGTATGATAAGTATCACTAAGTACAAAATGGAACCGGCAAGGAGACGGGAAGTTATGAACTTGGGGCTCTTCCCCATAAGCACAATTAAGTAATTACACACACACAAGGGCCAGAGGAGGGGATGAGCCATCAATGCTCACTCTAGTTAGATAATGCTTTGGAAATTGGCAAAATTGAGTATGGGCCATCAATTAGAGAAAGTGACCACTGTGTTGTTGATGGAGTATATCATCGAAGATGTTCTGCTTGTAAGTTGGGAACTGACAAATAATTGAGGAAAAACTATCAAAAATGGGATTACAACAAAATTAACAATTACTTAGCAGGTATTGACTGGATGACCATATTTAACAACAAATCTGTACATGAGATACAGGAAATCTTTTGTGAGGAATATGAGAGAATAGTTAACTGTTGAATACCATCTACCAATATAAGAATTATTAGTGCCAAAGACAAATTATTCAATAATGAATGTAATAAAGGAGTGGAGAGACAAATGCTGGAATAGGCATAGGAGGAGGAATGGTATAAATACCTGGCCAAATTACAAAGGAGCAGGAAATTATTACTTAGGAAAAGAAGAGAGGTGGAGAGGGCACATGATTTATTACCAGGAAGGCTAAAGAAAATTCTAAACTTTTTCAAAGCTTTGTCAGAGGGAAATTAAAGGTCATATAACAAGTTTTACAGTTGGAGTGGGCAGATGAAAGTAATACTAAGACACGTGAAGAAATCTGTAAAGTTTTGAACAAAAGATGTACTTCACCCCTCATATAGCAGAGATGAGAGGGATTATGGGCCAGCATTAGAAAGTGTTGCTTTTCAACTACAGAGATATGCAAGGGGTTGATGGAATTAGATGTTCATAAAGCTGTGGGGTCTAACAATATATCCTCTTACGTACTTGAGATTTGCGCTGAACCGTTATTAGTAGCTCTAAGCATCATATTTGAGATATTACTGGAGTCTGTGGAGATTCAGAGATGCTGGATACAAGCAAATGTGTTGCCTATCTTCAAGAAATGGATAGAAACAGCTGTAAACAACAGGACTTAAAAATTAAACTATGTTACGAGGTCATCAAAGCCTGTTCCAACATAAAGTGGAATATTGGTAACAACAACAACATCATAGTCAATAAGACTCAGTTATACTCATGTCCACACTCTTGTAGTCTCTTTGTCACGATCTCGACCTAAGAATAAATATACCCATACTTCACTGTCTTAATCTCTTCTAGACTTGACCTATTTATATAGTATTAAATCCCTGGGATGACCGGAAATGCATGCTGCATTGATGGGACTAGAAGACGACAGATACAAATATCATCAATTGCATAAACTTGATGTGCATGACTGAAATTTCACCTTTTTTTTTTTTCTTTTTTGGAAAGAAGGAGGCTAAAACTTGGGTCCTTTTGGTAAAGTATATCAGTTTTATCCCATTAATGTAAGGTTGCGCTACATTCCATTCTCCATTAATGTTGTAAGACATGTTATCAGTAATAATACAAGTAACTGACACAGGAAGACAGTCCCACCACTTTTTTCTTCATCGTTTCTCAAAGCAATCAAGAATCAAGAATTATACATTTACGTTTTCAGGGCATATACTACAATAAAGGAATTTTATTCTAATGGTACCATGACCAGTTTGTTCTATCAATATCCTCCCTTCGAGCATTCAATGTTATGAGCGACTATGTATATGATGTGTGGTGTATGTAAAACAAAGGATTATTTTTCATACTATGATATACATTCTATCAGTTAGGAGAATAAAAGGATGTTCTGCAATCTGAAGTATGCATTTCAAGTTAAAATTGCGCAAAAAAGAATAAAATATAAATTTCAGGCAATTTTGAAAATACATCAGTAATCAAGGAGCATTTGCATCAAGCCAGTCCCTAAAATAGGCCACTTCAGTGTAAACTCCAGGTGTGTCAGGTCTGGCACAGCCGTAGCCCCAAGAGACAAGTCCATGCAGTTTACCTTCGCAGACAAATGGACCACCCGAGTCCCCTTGGCAGGTATCCTTCCCTCCTTCAGGAAATCCAGCACAAATCATGGAGTCTGCAACTTCATCCACACCGTTTATTTCTCGACAAGTGGTATCATCAACAACCGGAAGGTCCACCTGCAGAAATGAGATTTGGGAAAATCTGTGTTTTAACTCGCATCCACTTTACAATTTTAGCTTAGGAAATTCAGGGAAGCCATAGTACTTGTTCTCTTGCATGAACAAATGTTGCAGATAATTTCACAAACAGTTGGTAATTTTTACTGGAGTAATCAGTATACCTGGTTAGGCAAACTTGACTAAGACATAAAAGATGTCATTACTCTCCTGCCTATATCTGTGGTACGGCCAAAGGAATTATTTTACATCAACCAGCAGAATTCCGTGGGCTCAAGCATTTGAGTCCTTTTCTCTGGCAGATCTATCATCAACTATCAAAACATGGGAGCTTTTGCTTACAACTAGGACGTGTTGCCATTAAAAAAAAATACCATCCATATACAGTACATACAAGAGCCATATTCCCCCTTCCAAGGGGGGTGGCTAAGCCAAAAGCAAAAAAACCTTGACTCTTTGCAGGAAGAAAACACAGGAGGAGGAAATTCCAAGTTTACCTAGTGAGATATATGTGATAACATCTACTGGTAAACCGTCCATTGCTTTTAGAATACTAATCAGTCAGACTCTTGTGGAACAAAGCAAATGTGTCCCCCCCAAAAAAAAAAACCTCCCATTTATTCTACTTTAGAATTACTCAAGAGGAGATCTACAAGAAGTACCGTTCTGAGGATATCTGGACTGGAGCCTCCTTCAGATGTAGTGCCCCATCCAGAGGTTGTGCACATGGTTCCTGGAGAAGTCAACTCCATTTGGGCAGGTAAAACCACCGGCTGGACGAACGAATTCATAACCAATGGCGTTTGCAAGCTGATGAGGGCAATGTCATTGTAGAGCGTGGCTGAGCTATAATCTTCATGAGGGATGAGATCCAGAGCTTGACTTTCTTGTTCATCTCCTGAGACCACGCTCAAGTCATGCTCACCAGCTATAACAAAGACTTTGTGGGCGTTTTGTCTGGGGATGACAAAGTTGAAGGATCAGTGTTATGTACTCATACTGAGAAAACTACTAAGGAAATATGAAGTATATGTCTGTATATCTAAGGGTTTTGCCTGCTATATATACTGCCTACAAGTTGGTAACAGATATATAAGCTTGAATTTTTTTTCTATGAAAAATAAAAAACAATTCTTTCGTAGTGTAAAAGATTGAGGAATATGGCTACTTATCAATACCTGTTAAATACATGAGCTTTAATATTAGTCTGAGAAAATATCAAACACAACAATGCTATTATACTATCCAAAGTCGCAAGGTTTGGCTGTTAACCAGTTCCCAGTAGCTAATCCTAAAAAGGCTTTGCATGATTACCAGTTCCTAGTAGATGTAATAAGCTTGAAAACTAGATATTCCTAAAAAGGCTTTGCATGATTACCAGTTCCTAGTAGATATACTGAGCTTGAAAACTAAGTTTTTTAAGCTTAGAAAACGAAAATAATAAAGCTGTTCTATTTTCTCAACTCACCCATGTACACAGTGTCCAGCTGTGATGACGTAGTTCTCATTGTATATGGAGCCACCGCAGGAGTGATATCTCCCGAAGCCACTCTCTACCTGCATCGAAATAATATACGGAAACTGTCCCGGTGTAGCCTCAACACCACCAACGATTCGAGGGAGCATCGGGACTTTCCTCTCAATCCTGGGCATATGAGGCAGCCCTGATAAATAACCGCGTAAATAAAGATATCAGTGATCCGGTTTTACGTCATGGACTCCCTTTCCAGTAAGGGCTGGGATGGTGCCCCCTTTCAAATGACATCGGTTTTTGCAGAGTGCGACTGTTACCCCAAGTGAATGCCATTTTAACTTTAGACTGTGGTGGGCCTCGAACCGATGACCTGTTGGATCAAAGTCGATCATGCTACCACCCGGCCAATGTGGCCACGTAAATTAGGATATCAGAAAACACTGGAAATCTACATTGCTCGCTGCTGTCACATAGAAGTGGTCTATACATTCAGCAAATTTTGCAAAGTTTGTTGCTCCTTTTCCACATTTGGATATACTGAATTCTTTTTTTTTACTTCTAAGAGATCCAGTGGGTCCCATAGCTAACCCATAAAAGTAACTGCTGAGTTTCTAATTGTTTGAAATGCTGCAAAACCCAATGTATATTTTTATGAGTTCACCAAATTCCACAAGAATTTTAAATAGCTGAATTTTAAGCATTTTGGTATTGCAACCAAAAATACAAATATCTTAAAAAAATTCGCAAAGTACGCCAAATACACAACTTAAATAAATAATAAAACATTAGATACTTGACCTGCTGCCATTGACAGCGCTAGAGCCAAGAAGGACAACCGTGCTATCATCGTTATCTGAGCACTTCGACTGGAACCAAGACGTGAATTCACTAGGCACTTATATCTATATATACCCTGACCCAGAAAGTACTTTGTCACTAAGTGAAAGGATGATCACCGGTTGTCGTCTTTCGTTTCTACCGAAATTTCCTCTAAAAATTAAGTTTTGTGGACATGTGCTTATCATAGTATTTTTTTTACACTAATGGAAATGCTTTTATACGGTAAATAATGTTCTAAAGGGTTTAAAAAGTTTTTGTTTTAATGTACTCAGTCCAATTATTCGATGTAAAATGAGATAACCTCAGTTGTATATGATGTGCTTTTACCCAAGTCTACCTAACCAACCTTCAATTTCGCTTCCCACCATTGCATTATGGGAACAACGCAGCTGGGAAAGAAGCAGGTGACCAGAATGTTATTAGAAAAATATAGTTTAGAAAAGTAATTTAAAACGGAAATAAAATAATAAATCAATTGTATATATTCAAATGGCATAACGATAAATATCGGTGATTATTATTATTATTATTATCGTTGAGAATAAGAAACCAAAAATAACGTGGACTACAAATGAAAGTTGTCCAATATTGCTCTAAACGGTATAAGTATATACAATTTGTATTCAGGGTACAGTAAACTGATCCCTGGACATTTGGAGACTACTGCCTCCATCAACTGGGGTGGTTACAAATGATATAAATAAAAGTCTTGAGGAACTCATGAATAATCCACCAGGGTCAGGCCCAGTAATATTTGAGCTCCTCATGGAGACTGAGGCTTCTACAGGCGACACCTCAGGATCCTAAAGAAGCATAGGAGTGTCTGGCAAAGGAACAAATTAGGATTTAAACATGCTAATTATTTTTTAGGAGATCGGCATCTTGTATGATTTAGCAACAAATCATTGAATAAGGTTGACATTATTAATGTCAAGTACATAACATAAAATGATGCAATTAATAAAGATGATATATAAAATTGCTGCTCCATCAATTGAGGTAACAACAGTCGTTTCGCTTACGAAAACTGCATGAACTTTGTTCTTTAGCCCCTATCACACAGGCATATTTTCGCACGATAGGTCTGGCAAACTCACAGTTGCGCAACCACAAGTTGCCCAAAACTAGAGACTACCGTCAACCAACTGTTTACAGATATTATCGAAAATGCCCAACTTTTCAGGCAATCGAAAAAGAGTCGCTGGAAGGCTACAATGAGTAAATTACTTGAAATATATAATGTCGTCTTATTTGAATTTAATTAGTAAAGTATATGATTTTAAAACAAAAAAAATATATATATTTTTATTTACACGGACTTCATAATCAATTTTTAATATGCAAGTTTGATTTCATTTAGTCAACTCTCAGTGTTGCTGTATGCTCCCGGTTGACGGTCGCCAGATTTGCTATTTACCATTGGGAGCTGTGTGATATACTTCCAACAGATTTATTGCCTAAAATGCCTTCACGTGTCACGACGTTGCCTGAAAAAATGTGCCCGTGTGATAGGGCGTTTAGCATAAAATGTTGCGTCTCTTCCTGGTTAATGTACTACTAATACCTATAAACTTCCAAGCAGCTACTTAAATATTGTTTTGAATACTTCCAGTATCCACTTTCCAACGATTCTCCTTATGATTTCCCCAGTTCCAAATAGGTTTATGATATTTAGTCAGGCGATCTAATAAACATGCTGGTAAAGCATCCAAGGTCTTGGCAATATTGCAAAACGTTTTTCTGAATGTTTTGAAGCTGTTTTATATGACATTTACCTAAAACACTTTGCCTGCAGTGCATAGGCCTACTCACACCACAGGGGACAGTTTTGGTCTAACTTATTACTGCTACCTGCCATACTATTGTGATATTTTAGTCACATATATGGGAGAAAGTGCATTCAGTACTTTACTGCACTACAGAAATAAATATCCCTTTAAAATATGAGATAAAATATCTCTGGGAAAAACTGCTTCAAGGTAACATAGCCTTTTTGTACAACTAAAATTGTTTACCCTGAAAATGATAAGACTAGAAAAGTTGGGATATTATTAAAATGGAAAAAAAAATCCACGCTGTAATCAGAATGATATCAGGTAGCGTAGTATCTGGTCAACTGGCATTAACAGAAAGACATTAGAAAGATATTAAAGAATCTGCACCTAAAAACCACGAATACCTGTGATTAAATCAAAGCTATCACGTATACGTAATAGCTTTGATTGAAGAAACTGCACCTAAAATCCAAGAATACCTGTGATTAAATCAAAGCTATCACGTATACGTAATAGCTTTGATTAAATCACAGGTATTCTTGGTTTTTAGGTGCAGTTTCTTTAATATCTTTCTGTTAATGCCAGTTGACCAACTACTATGCTACCTGATATTCTGATTACAGCATGGATTTTTTTCTAATTTTAATAATATCCCAATTTTTCTAGTCTTATCATTATCAGAGTGAACAATTTTAGCTGTACAAAAAGACTACGTTACCTTGAAGCAGTTTTTTCCCAGAGATATTTTATCACATATTTTAAAGGGATATTTATTTCTGTACTGCAGTAATAATTTTACTTCTATAGTGAAGTTTTTGGAGAAATCAGTGGGCAGAGTGATCATAGCCTTCAGGATAAGTGCAATACAAAAGGAATCATGACCAGTTTTTGCAACAATTTAATTTATGTACATGACAGACCCACATTATGGCGTTCAAATAGTTGTTGTACATCATAGTGTACAATTTCATTTTATTCTTTCCATATCCTATGGCAAGCTCTTCAGAGTTCATTCTGTGTCATTTGTATAGATTGTACCACATGCCTGATATCATTTGTTCGTCAATGGTGCAAAACTTCCTTAATATTTTTAGTATTTAATGTGTCCTTACAAGTGAACACATCTTTCTTATTTTACATAAGGTACAAATCTTTTTCGTGACAATCACCGTATCCAGAGTGCATTCTAAGTATGCATACAATGCCATCACTTTTGGTGGTGGAAAAAAACAAATCTACATTGAAAGAGTCTGTAGTCACCGTGGCTCAAGCAGTAGCGTCCGCGACTTTGAGGTGTCAGGTCGAGGGTTCGCACCCCGCCACGGTCTGAGGTTAGCAAGGCTATGCACTTAGGGTAACGCTTACATCTTTCAAAACAAGTTCTTCGCAAGGCGATCGTCCTAGCCCTTGGTTGAAAAGGGAGTCAGTGACGTAAAACACGCTTTTACATTGAAAGCTACTGTTGTAGCTACAGTTTCTTGGTAAGTGGTCCAAGAGCTAAGGGGAACTATTTCGTGTATGTAGATCAATTACGATGGTGTTTCCTGTTGATTTTTCATTTTTTTGACACCCTCTTTCTCTCTGTTATTTGTAGTCGCCGTTGCTCAGTCGGTAGCGTCTCCGACTCTGAGGCGTCAGGTCGAGGGTTCGCGCCCCGTCACGGTCTGAGGTTAGCAAATGCATGCACTCAGCGTAAGGATTACATCTGCCAAAACAAGTCCTTCGCAAGAAGGCAACCGTCCTAGCCCTTGGTTGATAAGGGAGTCCGTGATGTAAAACCGGAACCGGAACTCTCTCTCTGTTATTTCATGTCCATCTTCGGTTCTAGATTCTGCCTTGGTCAAACACTAACAGGATTATTTGTCTTCACAAGCATTTCTTTTTCTCTTTATTTGACGTAAGCTTCGTTTCTGTTCATTCCAGACAAAACTCTCATTGCAAAGAATTGTTCTAAGTCCATTTCCTCGTCTATAACTTCTTCCTCTTAAATTCTCCACGTATAATGACCAGTTTCACCCCATCGATGGCATTTGCATCTCACCCCCGCCCATAAAAATTCTCATCTTCAACTAACAATTTTTCTAAGTCCATTTCCTCGTCTATAACGTCTTCCTCTTAAATTCTGCACTTGTAATTCCCAGTTACACCCCATAGACGGCATTTGCATCTCACCCCCGCCCACAAAAATTCTCATCTTCAACTAACACGAGGATACTTCGACATAAAAATCAAGACTTTAATGCATGTAAATAAACGAAAAATGGTAAAAGATTTTCATGACAATGTGTGTGTGTGTGTGTGTGTGTTTTTTTTTTTAACAAGCCTTGTTACTATCTCGCAATATTAAAAATCATACACGGAAGTGCTCAAGTATATGTGGGTATGTGATTACCTAATTGTGATTACCAAACTGTGCTTACGGGAAAGAGCCCAAAGCTCGTATCTTCCCGTCTCCTGATCGGTTCCATTTTGTACTTAGTGATATTTATCATACCTGTCCTTAAAACTATGGATTGAGTTAGCATTAACTACATCCTCGCTTAGAAGTGAGTATGAGTATGAAGAACATCGAAAACAGTAAGTCTGTGTGAGTAATCAAGATTAACAACTCTGAAAAGAGCGAGTTTAGCGAGTGGAAAAGATCAAGAATATTAAGAATTAAGAACAATCAGTCTATATGAGTAAGAATATGAAGAACATCACCAATACTGACGAATTCCAATTATATATATATATATATATATATATATATATATATATATATATATATATATATATAATATATATATATATATATATATATATTATATATATATATATATATATATATATATATATATATATATATATATATATATATATATATATATATATATATATATATATATATATATTATGGAACAACCTCAGATAAACTCCATCCTCTACAGTTCATTCCCTCATTTGACAATACCTAAAGTTACACGAAACGTCTTGACTAAATTACCTAAATAATAATGAGAAAAAATTAGTAAGAAAAAAAAATCGCAAATGTAAAAACAACGGCCATATATATATATATATATATATATATATATATATATATATATATATATATATATATATCTATATATATATATATATATATATATATATATATATATATATATATATATATATATATATATATAATATATATATATATATATATATATATATATATATATATATATATATATATATATATATATATATATATATATATATATATATATATATATATATATATATATATATATATATATATATATATATATATATATATAGTTTACCTACGACTATTAGTGTTCTTCTATATTGCTATAAAAGAAAACGCACTCTTACTAGTAACTAAATTATACTTCAAAGAGGGAAAGTCGACATATTTTAAATGTTACTTTGTATGAAACTTAAACCTTTTGAGATAAAGGAATACCTAGATGAGGTTCTCCTCTATACACGAACTGTCTTACATTCTTTTTAGTTCCATTAACAAATGGTCAATGGAACTAAACAAGCAAAATTTAAGACCAGAATGTTTGATCAACTTTCCACTACACCAATGGTCACGTGTTCGAGTCAGCCTCGATTCGTGACGAAATAGTTAAAAGTTCACGGAGTCATGATTTGGATGTGAAAAGGACTGCGGTGAGGCCTACTGTGTAGCATTAATAACATGATCCGATCCAATCTCATCGTATCTGTGACTGTGAGAATCAGATCAGATCTGGCTTGATTTCAAAACTATCGGTCAAGGCGTGGTATTCATTTTTTTTAAATATTTTTTTTATTCCCGTTTAGGGCGTGGTATGAAAAAAATATTTAAAAACTTTTGAGAATGTGATGTGATCGGTTTTACGTCAAGGACTCTCTTTTCTACTAAGGGCTAGGACGGTGCCTTTTTGCGAGGAAATTTGGTTTTGGCAGGTGTGGTCGTTATCAAAACCAAACTCCTTTGCAAGAAGGCACCCAGTAATGTCAAATAAGTAAGGAAAAAATATTTGAGATTAAAAATATCTTGGATAAGGAATAGTACTTATCACTGAATGTAAAGAATATTTTTCTTTTAATAATAAAAAATGTTTAAATCATATCTCTCGGTTTCTCCCGCCAGGTGTTGCCACAACGGATCAATGGCCTCCGTATCACCCTATCCCCTGGGTCCTCTTCCGTCACACCACACATCCTCATGTTCAAATGGTGAATATAAATAGTGTACATAAAATACGATAACATATACCGTTCATTGATATTTAGAGAGCAGGGGAACTTCTCAGCTGTGAACAGAATGTTATAAAAAGAGCAAAATAAACCCTTAACATATTTTAAAACGATATATCATAAAAAACGACATATATTCCCAACAATATGCGCAATAAAACACGAATATTCGTCAATTACTGTGCAACATAATTTTATTCTTTTCATATATCAAATTCTTATCTAGTTACTCATGAATTTCCTGTAAATCACGAGTTTTAATTACTTTGTCCCACATGTTTATTGCTATTTCAAGTTATAAATAGCCATGATTTTCTATACATATGATAATTCAGTCACATGTGACTTTTAAAAAACACTTGCTAATGTTTACAACCCTTGTAGAAACAAACTGACTATTTAAGTTAGGATAAAACCACAAGCCCTGCAGTTCTGCTACTAC